>VDFB02281492.1:814889994-815154988 GCA_007258455.2 Sequoia sempervirens
AATACATACATGACACACCAACATGCATATACATACAAACATATGAAAAAACATTAAAAAAACTGGCATTTAACTAAAGGAATAAATAACACGAGCGCATTATTTGTTGTTAGAAATGTTCCATGGAGAAGAAAAAGTGAAATGCACAAATAACATGAGCACAAAGCGATAATGCAAGCAACACCTAATGCACTCAAGATTATATTTTTCTTTTAACTGAAATTCAGCTCTTTTGGGTATTTTCCTTGAATACTAACCCAAAAGGTTTGAGGGTATATTCCTAATGACCAGCATACTTTTTGCAAAATTCCATACCCTTTTTCACATAATTTATTCTTGCTCACTCAGGGATTTGTACTGGTTCAATATCACACCAAACATGGGTAATAAGCAAGCCTCTTAGCCTAACAAATATAATTCTTTCACTTCTCCGCCAAATGTTAGGCCTTTTCATCCCATACTTTTGTCAGGCAATTGAAAAAAGAGCGACAAAAAGCAAGAAGAGCGTATTTTTTTTTGAGAATTAACGTTTATCAAAATTTCAAATAAATTACATTTTTAGAAACTAGACTCCATTCTAAAAATTTAAAATTAAAATTAAAAAAATATATTACTTTCCAAAATTTGTAGGGGGAGCACGACCAAAACTTTTTTGGAAGTCCCAATTAGAAAATTAGTAAAAAATAAAATATTCATGAAAAAATTATCAATAAAAATTGTGCATCAACTAGATGCTGTTAGCTAACTTATGACTATAGTGATTTTAAAAATACTAAAAAAAAGTTCACCGTGCTCAGGTCGTACAAGAGTTGCTATGTTATGTTTTTCTGACAAGAACAACACCAATTTGTGTACATCCCTCTATTAAACCCCTTAATCTCAACCATTTTCAAAATAAATTAGTAGTTTAGAAAGTAGACTCAAAACACTTCGATCCTTGTTTTTGTTCCATCTCAAAATTTTGAGTGTGACTATCCTCAATTTCACGTCCAAGGTCAGCATTTCCTGATTTCAAAAAAAAAAGTGGCCACTTAAGCCCCCTTTTTGGGAACCATCTTGGTGCACTTACCCACTAATTTTGATTCATCTATTTATGTTGTGGAGAATCTTTGTGGCCTGATTAATTCTTTGAAGGATTACATCTCTAGACTTAAGAGTTTGCTAGAACTAGGAATGAATAAGAATTGAGTGATATCAAAGGAAAATGTGTGAATGCATACAATTAGGTAATGAAGGAATTGGAAAATGTACAAGGTTGTGAATAAGAGTCACAAAAACTACTTTCTTTTTGTCTAGATTGGTCTAGCAATACATTGGATATGAGAAATGAAATAAGGTTGATTGATTCTTAGCTGAGCACTCAAGTAGATACATACAAGATAATGGAAGAGAAAGATAATCAGATGTGGTCCTACATTGTGCAACTTCAAGCAAAAAATTTCTCTCTACAAGATCGAAGAGCAGATGTTATCAAAATTTTTTTTACACTTAGAGACATGATTAAATTTAGATACTTCTATTTCTAGTGCTCTTGGCTATATTAGTGAAATATCAAAAATCAATCTTAGTCCCAATACTTTAACAAATGGTATAGAGTCTCTAACTAAACTTGAGTTATTTCACAAGACTCTTGTAAGTGAAAAAGGTTCATGGGAAGAAGGTAAAGCATCATGGAAGGCTATTTTGGAGAGGCTAAGAGATTCCTCTTCAGGTTAAATTTGTGTTCATATATTTTTGGCTACTTTTTTTATACATTTTTATACCAGACCCCTTCCTTTGTCATTGATGTCAAAGGGGGGGAGAGAAAGAGATAAAGAGATGGAGAGTTAGTAAGGAAATTTTTTTGTGAAGATCAATTTTGATAGGGGCAGTAATTCAAAACATTCAATTGTGGTATACTTAAAAATGTTTTTTTCATGCATGTTGCCATCACTTCCAAAGGGGGAGATTGTTGGAAGACTTGAAACATGTGCATGAAGGTTGCATGGTTGTGTTGGTTTTTTCTATGTTGTCTTTGATATCAACATGGTAATAACTACATGGTGTTGACTACATGGAAGTTTGATTGGTTTACCAAAAGTTGTTCTCTGCCGGTAATGCTCCTTTGTGATGGATTAGTATGTTGGTATTTGACTCCATAACTCATCACAAGATCTTATGTGACTCTAATATTCTAACCATGTTTTATTGACTTATTCAAACTAATTTTTCCTAGATCTTGACACGTTCTTTTTTCTATGAACTAGAAATTATCTCTGGCATATTTCAACTATGTATCCTACTATTGTTCTTTGTGTGGTGTATTGTGTGGTAGACTCTACATTTTGTTAAGGTCAACATTCTTACACTATGGTTGAGTTGAAAGTCTCTTTACTAGTAGTATGATGGGAAATTAGTGTGTTGTAAGATCCAAAAGGTGTGTGCATTAAGGGTTATTTATTCGTTTGAAGAATTGTGTTTCTTAGTCTTGGGCGACTCACCAAATGCAATATATTATGAAGAATAATAGCTAACTTGGGATAATGCGATACATGGATAAAATGTTGAATCTTTTATGTTGCTGACCTAATTGAAGAATAAGATATACTTGCATATATATATAAGATTAAAGATAGAAGTGGTGTGAGCAATACAATTTTAAGAGAGAGCCAATAAGAAATACAAGAGAGTGAGAAGGAGAAGTGAATGTGACCAAAGGAGAAGATCAGAGCCTAAATTTTTTATCAGTTGAGATCATTGTAGTTTTTTTGGGTGACTATTGTGTGATGCAATACTTTATATTTTGAGCTTTAGTGGAACTAAACCATGCATAGTGAAGGTTTATTCCACTATTTCATTCTTTTTGCAATGAGCCACTATCATTGTATCTTAGTAGTGATCCATATCTTTGGTACTTAGGCTGTGATCCTTTTAAAGGATAGTGAGTCCTACAATATTTTGTATTTGAATATAGTATATTGTGAGTTAATCCTCACCGTGGTGTTCATGTGTGTGATTGTATTGATTTTTTTTTAATTTTATCTCTTGTTGATTCAATTAAAATGGTAATGATGATTAGGTGGATATTATTATCAATTTGTGGAATACTATTCACCCCCCTCTTAGTATTCTAGATGTTCAACAAAATGTAGTGCATAAAATTATACTCCCCTCTTAGATATAGTATGATTTCACACTTAATTTGGATCTATATTAGTACCCTTACATTCATATTCCTTAAATCATCATTAATAGGCCCCTAAGACCCTTTATTACAAATCCAAAGGTTTATTTCAATTGAAATCTTGACAAATTCAACAAATACATTTAATTTTATAACACTCTAACATTTTCTCACCTAAAAAAACTAGGGTGGGGCTAATACCCCACCTTGGCCATATGAGTCCCCCTCGGTGGGACCCATATGCCACCTTGGGTGTATGAGTCTTGTTTGTCCCCTTTTTAGGGTTTGAGCAGGAAATTGAGGTTTTTAATTAGAATTTTTGGTAAATGTCGACATTTTGGATCTGGGGAATGGTAAATTAGATGAGATTCTAATAAAACTAAGGTTTTGAATTATTTTTTCACCCACAATTTTCAAGCAAGAGAGTCTCACCTAGATTTATATTTTTCAAGAGAGTGTTTCAAACATTCAAGAGCAAGTAGCAAGCAAATTTGAAGTCTTGGAGCAACATAATAGTGCTTTTGCAGGTCTTCAAGGTCACTTTCATTTTAAGATCTAGTATTATCAAGAATTGATGATGGATTCTATGTTGGGGAGATGTAACTATCCATTGAACCAATCCTAATGAATTGTTTCCTAAGTTATTCTATCTTCCATTATCATTCTAATTTCTACCTAAAGGAAGGTACATGCATTCTTATGGCTTATTAGGGTGATTATAAATTTCCCAATGTGAGTCATCATCTTTATTTTTCATTCATGCATCCTATTCTAGCGCGTTAGAGTAGGTTTTATTGCATTTTATATCTTTCAGTCTTAGAAACACTTAATATTAGAACTTTCACACATTTCCTTTCAAGATCTATTCTTTCTATGAAGGTTTAATTACCAAGCTAGGGGTTTGACTAAGGAAAAACCCCCATAAGAAAATCAACACAACATTTTGTTTTATATATTTTTAATAGGTTTACATCCAAAAGTGAAGTTTGAGTGATATAGCAAGCAAGTGTAGAGATAAGAGAACAACTTTAAATCATGCTTTTTCATAAAGGCGTAATGAGACTAAATCACCATCTTGGGTGTATGAGTCCTAGTATAGGAATTTTACTAAATTCCAATGGATTCTGACTTGTCATTGTGAGATTCTAGTTTTTACCTAGAAAACCTAGACTGGGACTAAATCACCACATCTAGCATATGAGTCCATGTACACATCAACAAAAACAAAATGCAAGATTTTTTAGATCTTTTTTAGCCATCTCGAGTCTTCCAGGTGCTTCTATATTTATCCTTAGTATTTCATTTTGATTTTAAGTTTCATTTTCTAGGCCATATAGTTAGATTTGCATATTACTTCCATTTCCTTATTTTTAAGCATTTTCTTAGTGGTGAACCCTGTTGGCCCCATAGTTGTCGTTGCACCAAAAGATTGACTTGTTAATTCCTAAAACAATTTCCAGAGTTAACATATCTATGAGAGGTGGTTAGTCCATGTCACGAATCCTGAGGGGAGTGTTGACTATATACCAAAAAACTCCCCCTCAGAGTTACCTGAGGTGATTTGAATCCAACACCTTTGGCTTTGATACCAATTGTTGGCCCCACAGTTGTCATTGCACCAAAATATCAACTTGTTAATTCCTGATACAAATGAAAGAGTTAACAGATCCATGGGAGGCAATTAGTCCATGTCATGAATCCTGAATGGAGCGCTGACCATCTTCCAACAAGCCCCCCCTTTTTTAATCACACCTAAGGAAACCATCATAACCCTAGTCCATTCCTCAATCAAGTTAATTAGTTGAGGGATATTGGTTTCCTAATGAAAGAAGTGTGAATTAGGGTCTCTAAAGTTATATATCTTCTAAAAGGTCTTGAGCACACCCTATTTCCCCTTGTTTCATTATTTAAATGGTTAGGCATGTTAGGATCTTCTCAACTTTAAAATTTATCAATTTAAAATTATTACACCATAAAATATAATTTTTGGAGGGATTAATCTTGTTAAGGACATTATATTCATTATTATCTATCTTTTCAAGAATCTAAAACACTTAAAATAGGTTCTAATTTAAACCTAAAGTTCTTTTTCTATCACTTTCCTTTTCCATTAAGTTACTCTCAATGGTCGACCATATAAAAAAGTTGCACAAGGTTAAATAAATTATTAATGTTGACATAAGAAATTCCACCATACTATTTGCAACCTATCCCTCCTTGAACACGCCATCATCCATTCTAGAAAATTTAAATTAAAAAGAAGGCTTTAAAAGTTAAGTATTAACCTAGCACAAGAGTTGACTTTAATACTCAGTTTCCACCAATATAGTCCAAATTCAAATTATTTCTTCATAGACAATCATGTAATACTCGATCCCTTATCCTTCAGGGGAGATTCTTAAATTTGCAAAGTTTACACTGTAAATTGTTCAAACCCACATTAGACATGGCATCCGTATCATTATTTCCTTCTCTAAAAGTATGTTATAGCGTAAATTGGAAAAAACAAAACTTATTCATTTTTCATCCTCAATCATACTCTTAACCTTCTAGTGAGGCTTCACAACACCTTTAAGTGACTCAATTATTAGTTTGGAGTCTCCTTTAATGATGCAATTTTTAAACCCTGGTTCTCTTTAGTCTCTTCATTCCCCTCAAAAAGCGGTTTCTTAAGCCTCAAATTGCTTATGGTAAATCCCATACATTTAGCATAGGCCTTTATGTATTTCCCCTTATGGTCTCTAAGTAAATTGTCTATCCCTAGAACTCCTGGGTTACCTTTTGAACATCCGTCAAAGTTTAGCTTTATCTAATCAAAAGGAGGTGGAGACCAAATAGTCATTTTTCTACTTAATATGTTATCCCTGTTTATTTTTTTCAGGTCATCCTTAATTCCCCAAATCTATTTTAATCTAAGATCTTTATAAGTTGGCATGACTTTAGAAAGACCAAAATAGTTTGAATTTAATTTTCTCTAGATTTGTTGTTTTGTACATTGGAAGACCTCCAAGAAACTCCTCTTCTTCTCTCTAAATATTCTGTTATTTCTTCCTTTCCAAAGGTTTCATTTTATGAAGGGAGGGATTTTTTTCCACAATTGCTCAATAATTAGGTCTGAGAAATGACGAAAACACCATTGGTTAATAAGATCCTTTAAGTCAAAGGGGAAAAACTAATCGGTCCTCAGGTTTTGAAGAACCAAGGATTAAAATTATATTGCAAAGGGCATTGAAATAACATATGGAGAATACTTTCTTCATCCATAGCTACCCACCAAAAGTAGTTAATTTTTGGAATTAACTTATAATTCCAAGTTTTTTTCCAATTAAAATTATGAGTAGTAAGATAAAGTTGATTGAGTTTATTATAGGCATCCTTAACAAAAAAAATAGAGGATTTATCACTCAAAATCCACTCATCTTCTCTCTCTTGAAAAATAAAATATAATCTCAAATTAGAGAATCTAAAGTGGATGAATTCTCAGAGAAAATAGAAAGAATACCACCTCTCCTTGCTCTTAGATCAAGAACATCTTAATTAATTTTTTTTTAATTAGGAGTCCTACCACTCCAATAAACATAGTCATCAAGAAAAATCCCATAAAGGATTGAAAGGTCATTTTTTATTGGAATTAATTGGTCCCCCGATGACAAGGCACAACCACTTCCCCAAGAATCTTCCAAAAATCAAATAGTTCTCCCATTCCCAACTCCTAGTACCTTGCTTTAATTTATTCCTAGTTTTCACAATATTATTCCATATGGTCAATCCTTTAGGCCAATCCTAAGAAGAAAACAAGTAGTAGGGGAAATCATTTCCTATATACTTTTCACTTTAGATATTATCCAAGTCCTTCCCTTGAATAAAGAACAAGCCCATTTTTGAGAGAAAAAAATTGTTAAATAGGTTCAATCTCTAAATCCATAGACCCCCAAATTTCATAGGAGGACATGCCTTATCCCAATTGACCAGTGCAATTATAGCTTTTTCTTCCATGCTTATCCAAAGGAAGGTCCTTTGAATTTTCCCAATTTTTTTAATAACAAACATTGACATCTTAAAGAGGGAGAGGAAACACACTGGGATATTTTGAATGGAATACTTTAGAAGTTATACTTTACTTGCTTGACTAAGAAATTTACCTTTCCAACTAGCAAGCTTTTTTGGATTCTCTCTATTATTTCATTCCATAAGAAACTAGGGGGATTTCTAGTGCTGAAAGGTAAACCAAGATACACATCAGTGAGAGAAGCTTCCTATCATTCAAGGATTTGTAGGAATATTTCCTTCACCTAATAATTAGTGTTGAAGAAGTATATTTTACTCTTCTTGTAGTTGATGTATTGGCCTGAGGCTTTAGCATACTCTTGGAGGATAGGCTTCCATTTAGCTACTTCAATAATAGAAGAAAAACCAAAAATAATTGTGTCATCCACAAACTACAGATGAGAAGCCTAAGAGGGGGAAGAAGCAACTCTAATCTCTTTAAGAAGATCTCTATCCAAATTCTTCTCTATATTACAACCCTAGATGTCAATAAAAATAATAAATAAATAAGGAGAGAGATGGTACCCTTGCTACAATAAAACAAACCTTTTGGAACTCCATTAAGTAAAATAGAGAAGCTAGAAGTGGTAACACATTCCTTAATTAATTTAAGAAATTTACCACTAATTCCATATTTTTCTAGGAGAACAAAAATAATTCTCCTAGAAACTCTGTCACAAGCTTTCAAAATTATGTCAAGTTTAAGAACCATACCTAGATTCTTTGAATATTCTATATAATATAGAAACTCCTAGGAAAAAAATGCTACTTCCATAAGCTTTCTTCTAGTTACAACACCTTTTTGACTTCATGAAATTATTTTATCAATTAGGGGCTTCAACCTATTAACAATATTTTTGGAAAATATTTTGTACATTGTATTGATGAGGCTTATAGGGAGATAATCAAATATATAAGTAACATCCTTTTTCTTAGGGACAAGTACCAGAAATTTTGAGTTGTGTTGGTGAAGAAGTCTTCCCAACCTAAAAAAAATCTCTCATTGGATTTAGATCTTTAGATAAAATTTCCTAGAAGTATTGAAAGAAGGTAGGAGGAAAACCATTGGAACTAGGGGCTTTAAAATCTAGAAAAGAAGATCTACAATAATTTTCACCTCCTGCATAGACACCATCTTTCCAAGTTCAAATCATTCTTAGAAACCACCTTCATAATAAAATTCAAGAAGAGAATAAAAATCATTAGAGGGGGCATGATCATTCCCCGTATTTTTAAGGAAGTAGATAGCCTCAACTTCTAGGTCATCATCCTTAGTAAGTAGATCTCCATTATCATTGACAAGGAAGCTGATTTTATTTCTTATTCTATGTTTTAAGGTTGACTAGTGAAAAAAATTGTGTTCCTATCTCCTTCAAGCCATTAAAACTTGGATTTTTTTTCCAAAATATTTCCTCCTTATTAGCTATAGGAAATGATTCCTCCCTAAGTTCCCTCTCTCATTTTGAAATATCCTCATCAGTCACACTACTATATTTTTTTGGATAGCTTTAAGATTAAGAATAATATTGTTCTTCATTTGAAATATGTTCTCAAAAGTAAACTTGTTCCAACCTTGAACATTCATCTTTATTATTTTGATTTTTTGGGAAATAAAAAACATTGGGGTCCCTTGGAAGGGAAGGTTCCACCAAAGCCCAACCAGATCTCTGAACTCTGGGTGAAAAATTTACATAATCTCATATCTAAAAGGAAAGGGTCCATATTTTCATTGGTCCTCCCAATTAAGAATGAGATCACTATGATCAAAGGTATATTTTGGAAGAGAAGACAACTACAGTTCAACTAGAATATCCCAATTATTAGAAATTAGTACTCAATCTAATTTAACCTTTATATGGTTTTGTCCATGTCATTTATTAGAACAAGTGAATTTAGAACCTAATAACTACACATCCAAAAGGCCTTGGATGGAAATAAAATTAGAAAAATTCATCATGCTAACTAAAAATCCTCTACACCCTCGAACTTCCCTAAAGGGTAAAGGGGTGTGTTAAATACCCGAAAATCGTCCATTTCACTGAATGATTCTTGGAAAAAAGCATCAATAAGGAGAGAATTAATTGGTTCCTAGAGACCCTTATATTAGGAGAATAAATGTTGAGAAGGTTCCACTTCAACCCATTTCGCCCATCTTCCATGACTGTTTCTAAGCAGTTCTTTGTACTAAATCCATTTAAGCCAATGAACCTATCCAGATTCCAAAGGGTTGCAAGGCCTCCTAATGCTCCCTTAACATTACTGATGCAATACCTTGTCCTCAGCCAAACATTTTTAATCATTTTTTTCAGATGTATCTTGTTACATTTTTGTTTGCTGAATAAGGAAAATGCCAATTTTCAAGTCTATTATTGAGCACTTTAGAATATGTTTTTTTAGGGAACTATTCAACCCTCTAATATTCCACAAAAAAAATTCATTGGAAAGGAAAATTTAGTATTAACACAATACTAACTAGAGGGGATGACTCTCCCCAAATTAATTCATTGATTTAGATTGATTAGGGAGACCCTCAAGGGTCATCTATTTTCCAAAGGTTATGTATTTAGCTACTTCTCTAGTTTTGACATTTTTTTTGTTCATTCTACCCACTTTTGGATTCCAGCATTCAATTTCTTCTTCTTTATAGATTTTCCATTCACTTGAGTCTAAGAGTCATCCACAACTTTCACTTTTGATGATATAGGAGGGTCTTACTCTTTGAAACCTAAAATGGATAATGATTCTTGCATTTTCTTATGATAGATATCGTAAGACACTAAGTCATCTTTGTCAAGGGAGACACGCAGATTAAAACTAGTATATGAATTTGTACTTCTAGGGGACAATAAGGGGACACAACCCATTCCATTAGTACCCACATTAGGAAGTTTTTTATTCTAAAATTGTAGAAGAGAAACCAATAAATTATCCTTCACATCATTTTCTTCCCTATTTCTTTGCACTCCATCCATCCTAGCTTTAGGTTCAACCTCTCTAGGCCCTTTAGACTTAGGAGAAATCTGACAAGATTGAGGGGATCCATTAGGTAGCTTGTAGAAAAAGGGGGAAGCAACCACAACAATAGAGTTATAATTAAAGAGTTGTTGCTTCTTTCAAGTGTTTTTAATGTTCCCAAATTTCCTAAAAATTTGATAAAACAACCTTCCATTCTCATATTCCAGGATTTGATTCCATGTTCCAAATTCAAAATTTAGAGTAATAGAGGAAGGAAGGAGTCTATTATTAGCCACATTTACATAGACACTTGTCAAACAAGTATAGACTTCAGGGTAGTAACCTTATCCATTGCTAAGAGACTACCAATTTAGAATTGGCAATACCCTAAAACACCTTTTGGTTTCAAAATTCAAAGGGGAGACCATGGATCCTAACCCACGTTGGACCAACTGAGCTCAAATTACTAGAGGAGTTTAGACTAGGTTTTCATTTACTCAAAGAAAGGAAATTTTTAAGTTCTTGGCATAAGCATAAGGATCTCCTGTTAGAACATATATTAAGTCCTCCTAGTTATAGAAGGTAAAAAGTAAAAAGGTCATTTGACATAGTACTAACATTAACCTCTCTTTTAAGTGTCCAAATAGATTTCATCTAGTTACGTACCTAGTCAATATTAGGCATGAAGGATAATAATTTCCCTACATGGGAAATTTAAAGATTTTCTATGGACTCATCCAAAATCTCTTTTGAAATAATCACCTCCAAACCATCCATATCACAATAGGATTTAGATGCATCATGAGAAAATATTCCTTTTGGATAAGGAACCTTTCCACACAAGTTTGTCTCCATATGAATCAAAACTCCCATTCTCTAAAGGAGATCCACCTAGGTGAGGAAGGAGGTTAGTTACACCATATTGAGAGAAAGCACATTCCTTTTTAGTTTTAGAACCCAAGGAGCTAGCATGAGGAATTGAAGTGCCATCAATGACACCTAACATAGAGGAAAAATTCCTAGAAGGGGACACCCACTAGGGCCCCTACCTAGCTTCACCATGGTTGATAAGATAGTGAAAAAAAATGAAAACATAGAAGGTGCACATGTATGAATTCCTATTATCCTCACCATGGTGTCATTTCTACATAAGTGAGTGAGATTTTATTGGAATTTAGGTTAGTGATTGTTCTATATTTAGTAACTCATTTTTCTAGCCTTTTGGAATGTTGAACGATATGAAGCATACCAACTAATTGAATTAATTCTGAAAAAAATATAATATTACAAGCTATGAATATGGATAGAGAATTTCAGTAAACAACCAAGGAAAAAAATATGAAGTACTTGATTAGATGTGAAAGGGTGCACAAGTAATGTATTAACTAGGTGTTGAATTGTTAGATAAAATACCTCTAAGAAATTTAGGAAAATCACAATATGCTTAGTGGATGACTAAATCCAAAGACCAAGACACTGAGGACCCATTGGATGGTGCAATAAAGAGTTGGAAAATCATTTGTTTTCAATATATGAGGTATAAAAAATGGCTACATAGTCATTTGCATGCATCTATGACTAGTGCTAGCTTGGAGGTAAGTTTCTTTACAAGAGAAGATGCAACTCAAATTAATTTTATGATTACTTTTAGATATTAAGAAATTAATATATATTCCCTAAGATGTTCCAATCAAGTAATATATATTCTAACTATCAATTCCTTAGAAATTACATTCCAAAATATTAAAAAAATTATTGAATATATTTTAGATGAGTTTATAAATAGTTATACAATAAAGAAGAAAGATGATATTAATAATATTTCCAAGGAAAATCCTTGATTAATTCTTTTAGAGGAGGAGGATTGACTACTCAGGACCTCAGGTCACAGGAGGGTCCAAAACAATTAACTATCTTGATCTACCCCACTCTAAGGGATTGATTAAGATAGGTTTGATGTTTTAGGGGGTGAAAATGAAGGACAACCGATATGTCACTTTCCTTTTGTCAACCTGAGATGTTTAGAAAGTCAAGTGAGAAAATTCCCAAGTCTAGACTGCAACTTAGGAAGCTCTCTACCAAAGGACTCCAACACAAAAGACAGATGACAACATGGTGTATTGGCATCCCAGCCATACACTGGTGTTTGTACAACCAAAAAATATAAAATACAAATGAAACTTAAACAAAGATTACTAGCAACCTGATTGATAAAGTTTGATGTGATGACATAAAATATAAGATAACTAAATAATTAAAACAAGAAGAATACTTTAAGAACTCTAAACTAGAATTTGAGAAAATAAAAACTGGTAGAAATCCAACTTATAGTTGGTCCAACATCCTGCAAGCTCCACACGAATGAAATGGGTATGTGCAGGATCATGATGGGCCAAAATGTGGTGATATGATGGGTATGTGTAGGGTATGTGGCTAACAACTTTTTTTTACTCAAAATTGATGAAACGAAAAGGGATTTTAAAGGAGACTCTCAGATTTCCACCAATATAAAGTATGCTTTACTTTGAATTTATTAAATAATTATTATTTATTTTCTATTTGAATGATGACTAAAGTCTTGATTGATAGGCTGATTGAAAAACATCTATAGCTTTCAAATAGTATCACATTTTTTAATCAAAAACATGTGTCACATTCTATGGTTTGCATACTATAGGATTAAAAAAAATGAATTTCATGAATTTTTTACCAAGTTAAGGTGGTTAGACATACAAGTTTTTATATTTTTTAAAAGTTGTAATAAAAATTAATAATTAATTATTTACATGAAAAAAATTACAAAAAAATATGCATCACATTGGGAGATGAGTCCTCTACTTATATCTAAAATCTTATAAAAAATAATTATCATTTTATTGTGGTTAGGGTGGTCAGACAAACACCTACTTATTTTTTCCCTAAAATTTAAATGCTACTACATTGAAATTTCAAATTTTCACCAAATAGATTTTAAAAAAAAAAAAAAAACCTAGTAGTTTAGAAACTACATTGAATTTGCTACAAATTCTATTCTTATATATTTTTGAAATAATATAGATAACTTATTCAAATTTTTATGTCAAGTTGCCTAACTTTGATTTTTCTGAATTTCATCACCACTTAAGGGCCTATTTTTTCTATGATGATCCTGCACATACCCAAATACCTACACAAAAGAATGAGGAAAATATTGGAGCTATTTTATGGATTGTTGTAGTCAAACCCCCATTTTGGTGTTTCCACCTCCATAGATAGATAGAATAGCAATGATAGAGAAAATGTGATAAATAAATATATTGAAGTAGAAGTAATACATGCTATGCTAACAAAAATATGCTATGAAGAAAATGCCATGATGCTAAATGAATGGATATAACCTCCCCAACAAGATTCTCTCAAGGAATGTGAAGGAAGATGTGATCTCATAAACTTGCAAATGCTAATGTTGCTTCAAAAATGAGAGTACACCAACCAAAGCACTATCTTAGAACTTCAATGGACATGAAAATGCTATGAATGAAATGGATAGAATGCTAGAAAAGATAAAGAAGTATGAAGAGAGATCGGGAATTTGTGAAGAAGATGAATGGGATGAAAATTTGAAGATGGAATTGGATTCCAAAGAGTTGTTTGAGGCCATTCAAGGGTGTAGGGACATTACACTTGATTTCCAAAGAAGAGTTGTAATGTCTCTATAGATTCAAGAGGTAAAAATCTTGTCAGGATGGTAGCATGCCGCATAGATGTCCACACATTGAACTAGCATCCCTGAAAAAATATCCTCCACCGACACTAAAAAAAACTACCAAGTTGAGTGGAATAAAATGAGGGACATGGAATAGCATCATTGGATTTAATTTATATAAGGTAGGAGGTACATAAATGGAGAATTTTGAAGGGGTGTAAATTCACACTATTACATTTTCCCCCCACTTTAGTGAGCATAAGTGTCAATGAATGCATGGTAAACTAGAGTGAAAGTTGAGAAATGTATACTTGAACCATCCAGGACGCAAAATACAATTTTCCACACCTGAAAGCATAGGAAGAGGAGATGGATCCACAAGTATTTGGTCTCGAGGAGAGTTGAACAAATGTACTATAGGTCCACAAACCTATGGAAGGTGAACAAAAGGATCTACAGGTGCTCAGTCTTATAGAGGAGGTGCTCCAGGTACTCAGTCTTGAGGGAGGTCAAATGTGAAAGGATCTACAAAGTCTCATAGGCCCTTACAGGTGTTGAGTCCTATAAGGAAATTTTGACGTCATTGAATCTCTAAGCTTGGTTGAAAAAGTAGCTTTCCAGGTCCTACAAGGTAACATGTCAATCCATAAAGAAAACATGTTAGATAGCAAGAAGCCATGTAGGTAGAAAGATAGTCACAAAAAAAGTCAACAATCGAAGGGGAATAGTTCAAAGGGGTCCCTTAGTAACCCTTCAAAAGAAAAGGGGTTCACTCAAGAGATGCTCTATTTGAAATACAATGACATTTTTTGCAAATGATTCTAGCATTAAGGAATCCTTCCAAAAGATATCTTTCATCAAGGAATTCGAAAGGAAGAATACTCCCTCAAGGGAAAGTTTTTAGAATTATTCATCAAAAAAAGTACTCCCTTCATAAAGGAAAGTTTTTCATATTTTTTTTACGAATCCATGATGAAAGAATTTTTTTTCTAGGTGTTCTTGTTGAAGAATGTGATTTTTGTAAAATAAAGGATTTTCAAGGAGGGATTCATTGGCCACTAAGCAGACCTTTTTTAAAATTGAAGTAGGATTATATTCCCCCCTTAGGATGGTGGATGCGAAATATAAAGGCGCGTGACATCCTAGGGAGAGAGAAGAAAGTGATGTTGTCACCCATGATACATGACGTGATGTAATCATGTAAATGTTGTTACACACAAGGGGGACAACACATAGTCAACAAAAAATCACAAAAAAATAAAGGAAGGGAGAAAGATGAAAATGAAACATATGCAAAAACAAAGACATCAAGAGATAGGGGGATCTGATATTTTGGGGTTAGAGCTGCTCATAGATATAAATAGGTAGATATAATATATATGAATTGTCATCAATCTCGTACTATATTAGACCATGTGAAGAAAAGTATGTGAATGAAAAGTAAAAATTAAAAAAATGGGTTAACATGGAAGGAAGGCCTAAATTCCCCCAACACTTTGCATCATCCCTAATTTTTGAAAATCAAGTCACAATAGAGGAAGAATGAGAGTATGTGCAAGATCATGATGGGTATGTGGCTGAAGACTTCTTTTTAACCCAAAATTGATGAAACGAAAAGGGTTTTTGAAGGAGATTCTCAATTTTCCACTAATATAAATTATTATTTACTTTGAATTCAATAAATAATTATTATTCATTTTCCATTTGAATTACGACTAAACTCCTAATTGATAGGCTAATTGAAAAACATCTATAGCTTTCAAGCGGTATCACATTTTTTGAATTTGAAACATGTGTCACACTCTATTCTTTGCATACTATAGGATTAAAAAATAATAATTTCATTAAGTTTTGACCAAGTTAAGGTGGTCAGACATAAGAGTTTTTTATATTTTTTAAAATTTGTAATAAAAAATTCATAATTAATTATTTGCTTGGAAAAAATTTATAAAAAATAATGTATCACATTGGACATGAGTACTCTACTTATATCTAAAAAATATTATAAAAAAATATTATCATTTTATTATGGTTAGGGTGGTAGAGAGACACCTACATATTTTTTCCCTAAAATTTAAGTGCTACTACATTGAAATTTCAAATTTTCACCAAATAATTTTTAGTTTTTTTAAATAAACCTAGAAGTTTAGAAACTAAATTCAATTTGCTATAGATTCTATTCTTACATATTTTTGAAATAATATAGGTAACTTATTCAAATTTTATCATCAAGTTTCCTAACTATATTTTTTCAAATTTTATCACCTCTTAAGGGCCTATTTTTTCCATGATGATCCTACACATACACATGATGTAAAAAATAGAAGTTCATGACACAAAAAACTATTATATCCAAGAACTTATGAGGGTGACAAGTGTCCTCTACGAACATATTAAACAAGCATGAGGGAACACAACACACACAAAACTCTAATCTACAGATAAAGAAGAGGTGCCCTCCTAGTCCTCATCAAGCAAGAGTCCATTGTTCTCCAAATCTAGATCATTACAAGGGAAAGGATCCTGCAAGGGAAGGATAGCAAGGGAAGAACCCTATAACTCTCAAGTGTGACAAGAGCCAAGGAAGAGGGCCCCTCGAGATCTTCTTCACTCAACTCTTATGTGGAAAATGTCATTGATTCTACAAAAAATGTTGATAGAGCTAGGACATGTATACTGAGTTGATCATGCACTTGATAGGAGTGCCATGTGTCAACTAAGTGGATGATGAAGGAGGTTCTCGAGATCAATTTCTAACCTCACCAAATGACTTGGGGGGGATTGGAAAACTATGGGGATGCCAGGGCTTCCTTCATCACTAGGATGAGACAAGCCAATGTAGAGCCAACTTTCAAAGAATGTGATCCCTTCTTCTAACCCCCATTAGAAGTAGGGTTGTCCTCCAACTTGAACTTCATTGGAGGATGTGAGATTCCCACAGATGAAGCAAAAGGTGAGGAGGAATAGGAGAAAATGATAGTGGAAACCACTGAGGTATTTGACATATCCACGGGTTTGGAAATGGTGGGATGTTCAAAGGGACATTAGAAGAGGAGGCTAACCTGAAGGAGAAATGAACATGTGGATGGGTTAGATATCAGTATCAAAAGAATAAAAACATGATGAAATGAACATAAATGCATAACCACAATTATACCTTTGATATCCCTCCTTGATTGAGAAGGTGAGGTTTGGATTAAGGATGAGGATTGATTAGTCTTGTGACAATTTTCACAAGATAGAGAGGGGTGAAATGGGGAGGTGTGCTCACACATGTGTGAGCACACATTGGGAAGAGAGGCATTAAATTTGTGTAAGAGATAGGGTGGCTTGTGTAAGAGGTAGGGGGTTGATAGTGTGGCTTGTGTGAGAGGTTGGTGGTTGTAGGTGAGATGTAGGAATTTAAAATTAGGAAATAATGAAAATGAGGATCAGGGATGAGGGTTAGATCAACTAATCAAAGATTAATTGATCAATGAGGATGGGTTGAGTAAATAAACCAAGGGTTTATTAACTTAGGTGGAGTTAAAATTTGGAGAATTTGATAATGAGGTTTAGGATAGGGATAAAGTTAATTGATCAAGGATTAATTAACTTAAGAAAGGTTAGGGGATTTTAGAGTCTGAATGTAGTAAAAAGGTTAGCTTTAATTAAAGGTGGTGGATAAAGGATTATGGGGAAATTAATTAAAAAAATAATGAATATTTATTTAATTAATTATTAGGATAAAGGACATAGGTTAAATTAAATAAATAACAAGTATTTATTTAATTAAATATTATTTTGGGTGATGAACTATTTCCCCTCTTTGAGATGATGTTGTGACTAAGAGAAGTAACATCATTTCAAAGAAGAGTGAAATATAGTGGGAAGGAAAGGGATAAGGACTAGTGGCATGATGTCCCAGTCACTATGAACGATGAGGAAGGATAAATAAGAGGTAGTATTCCCCCTCAAGTGGACATGTGGGTTAGGAGAACACAAGTGTGCTCTTGAAATGGATGAGAGGTCTAGAAGGATGAAAGGATGAAAAGATGAAGTATAGAAGCATAGATGGGAGAAGATAAGGATGATGAAGACATGGATAGAAATGGATGATGGATGATCATCATGCTAAAATTATAAGAGCAACCTAGATGTGATATTTTATTGGACATTATTCTCCATGTTATAAGGAACCATGATGACCATGTGCCAAGTATGTGATCAAAAGGTCAAGTGCAAAGATATGCCTTATAACACCATGATATGTAAGACCATGATGGTCCTGTGGAAATAGAGTGCAAGAGACTATGATAAAAGCAAACAAAGATAAAAAACACAAGAAACAAGCAAGCATACACCACAAACCAAAAGAAAGCAAGGACTATGCTCCAAGTCAAGCTAAAAAATGATTAACGGGTTGATTTTTGGATTGGTGATGATGATTATTTGATTTAGAAAGATAGATCCATATGATAGTTAGGAGTATGTGCAGGATCATCATGGAAAAAACAAGCCCTTAAGTGGCAAAAAAATTAGAAAAATAGAGTTAGAAAACTTGACATAAAAATTTGAATAAGTTATCTATATTATTTGAAAAATATGTAAGAATATAATTTGCAGGAAATTGAATGTAGTTTCTAAACTACTAGGTTTTTTAAAAATCTATTTGGTGAAAATTTGAAATTTCAATGTAGTAGTACTTAAATTTCAGGGAAAAAATAAGAAGTAGGTGTCTGTTTGACCACCCTAACCACAATAAAATGATAATATTTTTTATAAGATTTTATATATAAGTAGAGGACTCATGTCTGGATGTGATGCATATTTTTTTGTAATTTTTTTCAAAGTAAATAATTAATTATGATCTTTTATTACGACTTTTAAAAAATATAAAAAACTCATATGTCTAACCACCTTAACTTGGTCAAAACTTGATGAAATTCAATATTTATTTTTTTAATCCTATATTATGTTAAGCATCGAATGTGACACATGTTTTGGATTCAAAAAATGTGATACCATTTGAAAGATATAGATGTTTTTCAATCAGTCTATGAATTAGGACTTTAGTCGTAATTTGAATAGAAAATGAATAATAATTACTTATTAAATTAAAAGTAAAGAATAATTTATATTGGTGGAAAGCTGAGAATCTCCTTTTAGAACCCTTTTCGTTTAATCAATTTTAGGTTAAAAAAAATTCGTCAGCCACAAACCCATCATAAGGCCAGTTTTTGGCCCATCATGAACTTGTACATACCCTTAGATTATGGTTGATCAATATATTTGATCTTGATTTGGATTAATATGATGGATTTCTTAAGGATGATGGGCTAGATTGCAGGGTTGGATTGCATGGGTTAGGTTTGATTACATTGGATAGGGTTAGATGGGGATGGTTGGATTGGAAGGATGGATAGATTGGATAATATTAGATGTAGGATAGGATGATTCAAATAGATGAATGCATGGGTTTCAGAGAAAATGGAGAAAAAAGTCTTAGTAAAAGGATGGGAGGTTAAAGGATTATGTGGATAGGAGATAAATGGATTTAGTGGATGAAAGATAGGTTATGGGAGATAAGAGGATGGTGGAAAAATTTTAGGTGGATAGATGTCTAAGGACTAGTTGAAAGGATTAAGATGCCCCATACTAGAGGTAGTGCAATCATGGATAGAAGGATAATCCTAGATGAGATGGAAGAATAGTGTATAAAGCACATGCATAGAATTTTCCAAAGCATGCATGGATTTTTTTCCCCTAGCTTCCTATAAAGACGAAGGGTTGAAATAGAGGATAAATTGGCTAGGATAGGGGGATGGAAGATATGGATAGGATGATAAGGATTAAGTGAATGAGATATGTATGTATGGATATTTGACCCTTAGGCTCTTTATCAAGATCAAAGATTTGAAGGTAATATGGATTTAGATAGGATGAGGGATATGTGATAAATGATATGGATAGGCTAGGATACATGGTGATTATGAAGATCCTTAGCCTTGTCAAGATCAAAGCTGGAAAGGGGAGGATGGAGTTAGATAGGATGATGGATAGATGTGGAAGGATAGTGGATAAATTGATAAGATGTGATATGTAAGAATCTTTCCCCCAAGTTTAGAGTGCAAGGGGATGGAGAGGAATAAAACAATCATCTAGTTCCATCGATGGTATCCCTTGATTATGTTCTATTGTGCTCATAGACATTCGTAGAGTGGTGGTAAGGGGGATAAGATGGATTGAAATATGGAGATGGATATATATTTATGCAAAGGATTGGATAAGAAGGATGAAAGGATGGAAGATGGAGGTTAGATAATGGATGGGTTGGTGGAAGGAATTTGGATGAGTGGATAGGAATGTTGGGGAGATCAACATTAGCACACACCTTCAAGGGTGGTGGAATTGTGAAAGAGAAGTAGATTTTGAATTTTGAGCTTTAGATGGAGGAGTGGATGTAGATTTTGGGATGTAAGGACCCAAAACAGATGGAAGTGATGAAGGATTATTAGATGGGGTCAACTTAGTATTGGATGAAGATTTTGGATAAGAAAGTTTGGATGCCAAATTTGATTTTTCTTTGGGATGCATTGATTCTATGAGTATTTAATTCAAATCCACATGGTTTTTGGATTTTTTTTTTGCTTCATGGGCCTTTATGGAATTTAGGATTTAGGTTTTGGATTTTGGATCATATTTTTCTTTGTTTTTACTTGTATTTTTGATGGGACATGTTGATCCTTTGATTTTTTTGGATTTTTTTATTTATGCATTTGAGATTTGGCATATAATTTGCTTCCAAGAGCAATGAGATTGGTGGATGGACATGAATTATGTGGATGTATTATGGATGGGTTGGTGTAAGTAGTATGTTGGAAGGATTTCAAAGATGTGTGCCTTGGTTGATTTTGATTTGGGATATGAGGTGACGGATAGATATGATAATGGGATTTTGAAATAGGAATGTTAGATGGTGGAATGTAAGAACCCAAGATGGATGGAGGGGATGGAGGACTTTGTTTTGGGATATGGGGACCCAAAATATATGGTAAGGGTGAGGATTTTTTATTTGGAACATAAGGGCCCAGGATAGATTTTAAGGATGGGGAATGTGGATATTTGGGTTTAGATGGAGTGATTTTGAATTTAGAATAAATGGGAGATGTACTAGAATCTTGATCTTTGTATCCAAGGACATGATATTTTGGATTTTATTTGATATTAAGGGGTTCTAATATTTCTTTCTCATGGATACCTAACCCTTTTCCTTGACAATTCATTGCTTGAATTTTTTTCTTCCAATGGGATATTTATTATTTTTTAAGCAAGATGCGAGTCCATTTTGGAGGGGATATGCCATGGAAGGAATGATAGGGTCTTGGAGTAGACTAGCATTGATGAAAGTGGAGGAACCCATTTGATAAGTAGGGGATTCATGGGTAGCTTGGATAGGGGTGATGGGATATTGTGGAGGATTAGGATCATGAGATGGAGATGAAGGGATGCTTTGATCTTGACTTGGGGTAGGATCATGGGATGGGGTAGATGGTATAGTGTACTCTTGGTTATGAGATGGAGGGTGATCATGACATGAAGTGTTAGGGGTGTTTTGATCATGAGAGGGGAGAGGATCATAAAATGGTGTGGAAGGTGCACTTTTATTTTGATTTAGAGATGGGTCATACAATGGAGTGGAAAAGGTATCATTAGATGGGATGGGAGGTATATGCTTTTCTTGATTGAAAATGGGATCATGAGATGGAATGGGAGCACATGATGGAGGATATGGGGTTACTTGATCTCTATATGAAGGGGAATCCATGTTAGCATGATTTGGATTGGGGGATTGACATATTTCATTTGATGTGGATGGTATGATGGGGGAGGATGGTTGGATAGATGCTTAAACTTGGATGGATGGAGTAGTAGAGGATTCATGAGATTTAGGGGATTGGGATTTATCTTGATGTGGAGTTGATGAAGGTGGATGAATAAAATTGGAAGATTGTGCATCTTTTTTTTTTCATGTGGAGTTAAGCACCTTTGAAATTAGTCCTCGGATCCAACCATTATGAGGGACGTGTGATGAATTTGATTTGTAAGATTGAGGTGATGTGGATTGTAAGGATGTGGGGTATGAAAAAGTAGAATAAGAGTTGGAATTTTCCATGGATTGGTAAATGGATGATGAGTATGAGGAGCTTGAAAAGGATGTGGATATGGGGATTTGGGATGGGGATTTTTTCCTAAAGGCTTGGTATCCCTTGTCAGAGGAAGGGGAATGGTAAAGAAGAGGGAATGGGTTGGGATTGGTTGAAGGTGGAGAGGGTGGAAGCTTAGCACCAATGCCAAGGAGATAAATAGGAATGGAATCCTTATCATTATTAAAGTAGTGTATGAGGATATGATTGGTGATGGGATCCCATGAGGATGATATCAGTGATGAGAGTGTGGGTGGGGTTTGAGGAAGACATTGGATGGGTGATTGGTAAATATTTAGAGATTTTTTTCTAATGGATTCAAGGTGATCCACAATATTCTCACTATCATCATAGGGATTAGGATATGTGTGCATGATATTGGGTTGCATTAGGATGAAGGTGGATTAGGATAGATTAGGTTGGATAAAGGACAGGGTAGATGGTTAGACATGGTGAAGGGAATATTTATGACTTATTTTGGAAATTATGAATATGGATTAGGAATGGATGGGGAATTAGAAGAATAAGATATGCGTATGAATATAGAGGATGGGATTAGACTTGGGATCAAATTTCAAGACCTTAAAATGGTTTTATTTGATTCAGGCCGATTCTCTATACTTAAGATAGGCTAATGTTCCTAAGCAAGAGTTAACTAGATTTGATTTCTACTTAAGATAGGAAAAATTCTTAAGTAGTTATTGATTTTATTTGATAGCTATACTTAAGATAGACTAATGTTCTTAAGCAAGTTTGGATTAAAGATAAAATCAAATCAAGGTCATGATTTTTTATTGGGGTCTTGGATTTGAGATGGATTATATTGGATTAAGGATAGGATCGTTAGATGAATGATTTGGATAATTATGAAAGGATATGGGGTATGAAGGAGATTAAGTACTTAACTAAATTTTGGTGTTCCAAGGATTTTTTTTGATTAAGGATGGTATTTGGATGTTTGATTGAGAAGATAAAAGGATAATGGCTGATTGAATTTGGATGAGGATAGATGGATTAAATTTGAATTTGGTTGGAATGGGATTAGGTTGATAACATGATTAGATTAAAATTATGAAGGATGGGGATTAAGAATGATAATGAAGGATGTAGATTAAGGTTGATGATGGATGATCAATATGGAATAATTAGGATAAATGGGGATGATTAGGGTGATGGGTAGGATGATTATGGATGATTAAGAGGGAGTGTTGAGGATGATTAGAAGGATTAGGGATGATTAAGGTGATAATGATAGTGATTATGGATGGATAAAATGGGATGAATATAATAGGATAGGATGATTTAGAGATGATGTGGATTAGATGATTGGGTATGATTAGGATAAGATGGGTGATTAGAAAAATTATGGAAGGTAATTAGGATTAGGGTGATAATGAGAATGATTATGAATGATGGGGTGATTAGGATTAGAAGAGTTATGGAAGATTAGGATTAGAACAATGATAATTAGAATGATAATGAATGATTAGGAAGGGATGATTAGCATGATTATGGTTATGGGTGATTAGGATAAGGTGATTAGGATGGAAAAGATGGTATGATTTAGATGTGGAGGGATGATGAGAATAGAAATAATTGGATGAGGTGAATGATTTTCTTGCTTGACTGGGAGATAGAATTTAAAGCACATGAATCAAAAAAAGTGGCCAAGTTTGATGGATTCTTATAGTGTAGGTTGAATCCTCAACCCCTTGGCTAATTCATTTCTCATGGGTATAGCACAAGAAAAACACTTCAAGAACTTGCACAAGACTAAATTATTCAAGTGGGATTATAAATTAGTGTAGGCCCACCCCAAAAGTAAACTTGTGTTAATACTCCTTGATACTTGGGTGGTTCACTAGAGAACCCTTTCTCATGAAGGTGGATAGCTAGAGATCATCCAGTGGCACAAGGTCATCAACAAATGCAACAAGATCACTTTATATCTCTTCTTGGGAACTATCACAATTCACCATAAGGATTTATATCTCAACCTAAGGGTGTACCTGGTTAATAAGTTCAAGGTATGATCTACATCTCTTGCACCACACTAATCTACATTCAAATAGCTTTCTATGTTTACAATTTGTTTTTCTAGGGAGTCTTGGATATATGCAAGGTACATGAGGCCCAAACCATGAACACTAGTTTGTCACAAGCATGGATTGGGAGCTTCAGCAAGGTATTGAGAGCTTAGACCAACCCTTCATTCCTATCTTGGAATCACCCTAGGAAATTAGAGCTCCACCAATTGCAATGCAACTAGATTAGGGCAAAACTTTAGTTCTCCCCTTTTATATACCACATTGATCACATGGTTGAGATTGTCCCCTAGGGTAATGAAATATATAGGTAGGTCTCCTAAAGGGAAATGTACACTAGATGTTTTTGGTCCCTAAGATCACATGAATCATGAGGGAAGAGCATACACACAAGCTAGCGACCTTATGTTTACCTAAAAAATTGATCTAAACAAAATGAAGAGATGTAAATATTTTTGATCCACAATATCACACTAAGTGTGAGGGGAGAGCATACACTTATTTCACCCTTCCAAATACATAAAAAAAGTTAATTAACCCACTACTCTAATTTAATGCGTAAATTAGTGGAAAAACAAAATTCTTGGCCAGACATCCTACAAAACCATAGATTAGTACTTTATAGTATTAGCCTCTGATGATAAAAAACCTACACCAATCATTAGTCCAAGCGTTAGCCCAAAAAATGAAAATTAAAACACATGTATAGTTTGAAAGAGAGAAAAAATGCAAGTTCTGAAAACCAAAATTTTAGAATTTACCATAGCAAACTAAAGCACAAAAAAAAAGCACAAAATGGTGCTTCCATAAAACTATGTGAAAAAATGCCCCTTAAGATTAAATATTGATGATGCTAACTATATCTGATGAATTTTATGGTACATATTGATATATTCCCAAATGATTTAATAGAAACAACAGAATGCACCGAATTATCACAAAAAGGATTAAACTAACCACCTTGAATAGAGGTGCCAAACTATGACCAGAGATGCGCCTACGCTTAGAGATCTAGCTAACTCAATTTTATGAAAAAATGACAAGGGAACCACTTTAATCTAACCAAAAGATGTAAAATACCAAGACTTCTTAAAATGGATAATGATGCTAAAATGATAAAAAATGATTCAATGCTACTTAAACTATCTTAATTTAGTTGAGAATAGATGCATCATTTCTTGCGATGAAGGCAACAAAATTTGTTGCATAGGTGCAATAATGTAGGTGTCACGAGTTGTGATGTAGGAATAGTAGGTTTTAGCATAGACATAAAAAACTAACCATGACCCAACAAGTAAAATATTTGAGAAAAGTTATGAATTCATTGACCTTTAGGTGAATTTTGAAACCCAAAATGAAATGTGAAGTGATATATAGATATCTTACTTAGCCTAAATAGATTTTAGATAGTTTTTATTTTTATCTTTCCTTCTTAGTGTGAGTTGTATTTGTTGCACAATAAAAGAAAAAATAAGTGTAATAATGAGTAACAATAACTAATATAAAATTTAAGCCTTGATATAACACTAAAGAAATGCCTAATATTCCAAATAAATCCTACAAAAACCTAATAACTATTAGCAAAATAACTACACAAAATCCTTTGAATAGGGGCACTAATTCATGAAATGAAGGCATGATAAGTCAACTCATAGACACCACAAGATTGAACATGGGTGTGAAAAAATGGAACAGAGGTGCCACAGGTTGTAACAAAGACATCAACAATCATGACAGAGGTGCAATTTAATAGATTCTGAATATGTAAATCTTCAAAATTACAAAAAATTGGAAAAAATGTTAGAAAAGATGTGGGTTCCACCAGGTGTTCCAAATGTGTAGGGGTTAGATATTAATATCAAAAGCATAAAATATGAAGAAATGAACATAAAAGCATAAACACTATTATACCTTTGATATTCCTCCTTCATTGAGCTCCAAGATTGCACCCTAATCTTGTTGGAATTTATCTAAGTTGGTATGTGGATAGCTCACAAGTGCACCAAGATAATATTATCACAATTTAATATGTACAAATGAGGAGATGACCCAATTTATTAAAATTGGAGGGTGAAATGGAGGGATAGGATTGAAAGTTGATGGAGGGCTAAGATTGATTGACAAGGCAAGGCTTGGATTAAGGATGAGGATTGATTAGTATTGTGATAAGTGTCACAATATAGAGAGGGGTGAAATGGGGAGGTGTGCTAACACATTTGTGAGAACACATTGGGAAGAGAGTCATTAAATTTGTGTAAGATATATGGTGGCTTGTGTAAGAGGTTAGTGGGGGTATTTGAGATGTAGGAATTTAAAATTAGGAAATAATGATAATGAGGATTAGGGGTGAGGGTTATATCAACTAATGAAGAGTTAATTGATTAATGAGGATGGGTTGAGTTAATAAACCCATGGTTTATTAACATAGGTGGAGTTAAAAGATGGGGAATGGGATAATGAGGTTTAGGGTGGGGATAAAGTTAATTAATGAATTATTAATTAACTTAAGAAAGGTTAGGGGATTTTATAGGAATGTAGTAAAATGGTTAAATTTAATTAAATAAATGTAAATTTATTTAATTAAAGGTGGTGGATAAAGGATGATAGAGAAATTAATTAAATAAATAATGAATATTTATTTAATTAATTATTAGGATAAAGGATATAGGTTAAATTAAATAAATAAAAAGTATTTATTTAATTAGATATTATTTTGGGTGACTATAGAAAACTTACACCCTCTTATGGTGAGGATCATCCATGCTCGTAGGGGGAGCCAGAAGCAAGATCGAGGTGGTGGAAATTGAAGAAAAAGAGGTGGAAGAGGATGATACAATATAAGACATCAACGCAGGAGCTACTGGCTCCCCTCCCTCCTACAAAGTAACCTGCTCAGTGGCCATATCCTTCCTCCAACACTTACGCTCATGCATAAGGCGATTTCTTTGGCTTTGAGAGCTAGAGGTTGCAACTTGAGAAGGAGAAATATACTCCTATTCTATCATCAGAGTGTTGATCACAACCATTGCTAGAAGATGGAGTGACTCCTAGAAAGGAACAAGAGGAAGAGATATAGGAGCTGGGACAAGAACAGGTGGAGAAGTAGACTCAAGCACCTCAATGGTGGGCCTCTTCCCATTCACCACTCTAGGGGTAGAAGAAACAGGAGTCCATGGGGTGAAATCACAATACTATCTCTTAGTTTATGCCAAAATGGACATTCACATCAATATTTTTAATTGAATCTTCATCTTCTGAGACCTATAGTAGCTAAACCATTAAGATTTTGAATATGATGCAAACTAGTGATTTATGGAAATTTGTGTGTAGATTCTAAATATATTTGATTTTTAATTTTCAAAATAAACAATGAATCTTTCAACATCTCCTTTAATAACTATTTTTAAAAAGAAAACAACATTTTTAGAAAGTAATGTTTGTGTCGTACAACATAAGTTTTTTCTATAAAGGATAAAATTCTAATTTTTAAAATATAGATTCTCAACATCAATATCTAGGGAAATTATATTTTTCCTTAATTTGTTCTTACATATATTTTTTTAATTAATTTTTGAAGTCACTAAAACTATAATTTGAAAATACATGTGTGTCATACAACCTAACTTGTGTATATAACGAAATCCATTTTTTCATTTTTTTGGTGAAACAAGGACATCAATACCTAGGGAAAGGCTATTTTTTGAAATTTTTTTACAATGGTTTACTATTTTTCCACCTCTGTAAAATGAAGGGCTCAATTTTCAAAGAAAAACCTATGTTCAATAAAAATACAAAATTAAATACATGACAAAATGAAAACATATCAAAACTATACTTGTTTGAAAGCTCCTTTCAAGGGCTGCAATTTTGTAAAATATAATTTCTAAATGGCATTATTTAATCCCTCAAAAGGTAAATTAAAAGTGTTTTTTCACCAACATTTTGATAAGTGCAAAGGAGACTCCATTGTGGGTATGATTTAATACTATAGGGGTTCTATCCAAGAGTGTTTAATCTAAGGGGGGCTTATCTATCCATATTCAGTTAAAAACCTTTAGATGGATCCTATCGAGGCTTAAATCATTAGTTTTTCTACAAGAATTGATTTTAGAAAAAAATCAGTATGTCCCAAAAGTGAGACACATTATTGTAGCAACACCCCATGGACATTGAGACATAGAGGTTACTCCATGGGGACCATTCCCCTTACAATATATATTAGGGTGAGGCACTGTTGGTAAGACAAGAAGGTTGAACACTTGACACTTTTCCTTCCACCAAGCAGGAACCAACATAATCCCCAAGAGACACATAAGTGCATAAGTCAAAGGTGTCACAATAGGGCAAGAGGGAGAAGTGGGTGGAATTTCAAAAGAGGAAGAAGAAGGTTCTTGAGCATGAGCAGGCTTCCACTTCCCCTTTTGAGAGGAAAAAGTATCCTACCACTGTGCTAGAGAGTAACACATTTTCAACTATACCTTTCCCCTAGTCTTATACTTCATATAATTTTGATAAAGGAGTTCCATTCTTGGAGATAATAGACAAATTATGGAGGGCCAAAAATTATCTAGTGCATATCCCCCATGCAATACCAATTGTTGATATCTAGTGTCATGCATGACATACAATGCACCTTCATGAGAGAAATTTAAACACTTATGAATAACGAAAGTGACTCCATTCATTGAAAATAACTATGGAATGCCTAGCTTCACTCTAAACAAGTCAAATTCTAGAGTGACATCAAAGAAAAAATTCATAGCCCTAGGTCCCACTAGGATGGAAAGAGTACCACTGGTACATTTTGACCAATTTTTTTACGATGACCCATTGAAATTTCGATGGTTGTTCATCACTATTATTTCGTCAAAATTTTGACGGCATTTGAAATGTTGAAATTTTGTCCTGGCATCAAAAAATTGGTCAAAATGTACTAGTGAGTTATAGAACCATAAGGAGAAAGAGAGAGACCATAATGGGTATGTATAGTGGTCTTCGTCTTTCCATATTCTTCCCTTTCTAAAGAATTTATCAAAAGAGTCTCGTTTGTAATAATGTTCACATGATTCATAGGATCCACAAGGACTCCTATCACAATTTTTCCATTGACGTGAGTAGGAATATATAGAGGAGAAGTTTTGTAATTCATGGGAAAATATTGTGACATAAAAGTTATATATGGTGAACTAGTCCTAGGTTGAGGGGGAGGACTATGATTAAATGAAACAAAATTTATGTATGTTGAGGCCTCTTGGGAAGCACCAAAAGAATCAATAATCAAATTTGTAGAGAGAAAAACATGGGTATGTATAAATCTATAATTCACTATTCCCCTTAGCCACTGACTTGTTCACAATCTTCTTTCTACCATCAATAAAAATGGTAGCATCATCCATGCAATCCTATATATCATGATGCAGGCACATACAAGGTTTAGTATCATGCCCATGGACACAATGGTATTGGAAGAATGCATTCACATCATACCAGTTGGGGTAAGGTTCTCTAAGTAGTTGATGTTATAACTTTATCCTTTAACAACTTCTTCTAAATAGAAAGTAAGATTCAAAAAACTTTGTGAATTGTCTATTACACTTGAGGCCTTTGTAATTAGACATAGCAACTACATTTGCAACAGATTTTCCTTTTCTTGATATTGATTCAATAGACCTTCCCTTGGGGAAGAAGCCTAGGGAAGATACCTCAAACTGAACCACTATCTACTGATACTCCTGCAACGTCATGCATATATGCATGAAAGAAGGATACTTCATTAAGGAAAACTTCTCCTACCAAGGTCTCTACATGTTTCCAATGAACACCTTCTATACACCTAAGTTGGGTAATAGGTAAGATATTTGTGAAAAGAGTCCTTGAAATCAATCAATGAAATCAATAATCTTCTCATGCTCTCCTTTCTTACATTGGATGAGATCTAATAATGTCATCTTTGGCCCGATGTTAGTCTAAAAATACCGAATAAACTAATTAACAAGTTGATCAAATGAGAATATAGATTTTTCATGCAAATAACAATGCCACTCTAGTGATGTGTCTTTCAGAGGTAGAGGAAATAATTTGGCCATCAAGGAATCATAGTGAAAGAAGTTTGTAAACATCGCATTGAAGGTTGACACATGTTTTTGAGGGTCTCCTTTACCAAAGAATTTTTTAAACTTAGTTATTTCTATCACTTTAGGGTGGGAGTGTTTAGAATCATTACCAACAAAGAAAAATGTTGAAAGAAAGGTTGGAAGATAATCTAGGTAGAGGCTTGGGATAGAATTATCAATTAGTTCTACATTTGACCCATATTTTACAATAGGGTGCCATTAAAAAAAAGGTGAAATGAAGTAGGGATAGTGGAGCTACCAGTGAAACCACCAACAAGACCACAAATAGAGCCACCCCTGAAGCCACTACTATAGCCACCATCAAAGCTACCACCATAGCCACCGTCAGAGCCACTATCATGACCACCACTGGAGCTTCCACTAGAGAAACTAGACATACCATTAACACCAACCCCCATTCCAATCAAAATCCCATTGCTAAGGATGGAGCTACCCACAGAAGGAAGAACATTGAATCCTAGAGGTATTTTTCTCTCTTTGATAGTAGGAGGTGGAGCAAGAGTGGAGATGTTAACAAAAGGGACCATTCCAAGCATGCATACTAATGTCATAGACATTGAGATGTTGAGTTTTATTTAATAGGCATAGAGCTCATGAACTCAAGTAATACTTTACCTAGAGTTGTAAGAAGGGACATATGTTTCCATTAAATCAATAAGGCCACAAGGAGACTCTATTCTTGTCTGATCCTTGTCTAGCATATATATGATCTTATTAACAACTCTAGTAGTCCTAGCCATGTTTTGATATTTCCCCAAGTGATTTCTGAGATCCATTTGTTAGCTCTCAAAAATGCAGGCAAGATAGCTCAAGAGGCTTCCAATCTCTTGATACGTTTTAGGGTAACAAACAAAATTGAAAGAATTCAACCTTCTACACTTTAGGTGCTGGAAGACCTGGGTGTATGTACCTCTTTGAATAATGTAGTCTTGACTTGTAATTATCTTTTAAAAGTAATTTTTCCACAATGGAAATTTGAGGTGAAAAAATGAAATCCAATTTGAACACAGTGACAATATTCTGATCTAAATCCTAAATGCTCAATTTAAAGATATAAAGAAGCTGAATGAATTCAAAATGATAAAGTACAGAGACTAGTGCCTTGTTGGGTATGTAGAGTCAAATGAGATCAAGATAAGCAACACTTTCTAGAGAAGACACAAATTATCTGGCATATGTTTTGTTTACAACTTGTATAAACATTCAACAATGTGACTACTAACTTCTACTTCAATAATCCAAAATGAGTTTCTCTGATTACTGTGATCAATAAAAGGATTTAATCTTCGCTTGAAAGTACCAGTTGATTGATCACACAAATACAACAAATGTGTATTGATAAATCAAACATAAACTTGCTATGTTAATTTAAACTAGAAAAATCATTCATGGAGACAACTTAGCAGTATTTTTCATTTCAATTCAACAGATAATTGACACCAGAGAAATGCAGCAACATCAACTGAATCTCATAAATACCTCCATTGTGAAATCATGCAATAATAGCCTCTGGTTTGATAATTTTATTCTACTATATCTACTTGTAGTATATCAAAAATCTAATTTCTGATCCCAATTAACAACTACAACATGCTTATTTATACACCAGCATGAGAAAAATATCAAAATAAAATATTATGTCGGCCCTCCACAAGATTCGGGCTTAATTCAAGTCAGATAGCAATGGTCTCCAAGAATTCAACATGTCGGCCACAAGATTTTGAAATTCTATTTTTACTAGTAGAATAGTCGGCCAGACACAACATATCATCCTACTGAAGGAAATTCAAATACTTCATCCCCATGTCCTATAATTCGTGTTTTCCATGATCACCCATTTTTTACATCGAAGTCAAGAAGTATCACCTTTGTTTCACTATAGCCTTAGGAAGTCAGTGAGATGTCATACAGATTTCACTTCGCTTCACCGAAATTCCTTCAGTACCCATAGGTTGCCATGACACCAACGTTCTCACACTGACAGAAGCCACCCGTCTCATGTTTGTCGCTATAACTTGTAACTATCGGGGAAACCGTACATAGACTATACAATGTTTCACCGAAGATTTCACACCCATCTCTAAGTCACCAAGACAAAGCACCTCATATGCCGAAAACCATTCCCCACTCGCTTTTGCCAAGACAATATAGTATCAAGGAGACCATGTACCTATAGTTTTATCTCCCACTGAAAGCTACCTAGAATAAAACCTTTTGCACTATCAGTGAGACAAACTCACTTCGCTAAGACCTCCTACCGCGGATCTCAACATATGCCGAAGGGAACCCAAAGTGGGCCTGTCGCTGAGACATCATAACTTTTGCAAGATGTTAGACTGAACACCTGACTCCCATCGATAAACCATTCCAAGCACAAGTCGGGGAGACACGTTGAATTCAGTGAGATCCTATCCTGATAGCCATAACATATGCCAATATATGTCTCCATTGTCGCCAACACAAGATGATCATTATGCCAATAACCGCCAACAGAGGAAAACTCTAATCACTGAAACAAGAGAAACGTCTTGCCGATAAGCAACAGACATTTGCTAGCAGAAAAATAGATCAGAGAGATCCAAACTTGTCATGCCGACACACCTAAAACAGAAGGTATTAGTAGAAAAACACAGTGGGTCGGGGAGACAATTGGAGACCTATGCCAAAAGAGACCAAAAGGTGGAAAATGCATAGATAGATGATCAAGGGGACAAACATGAGCCAAAATGTGAGAAAATAATAATGAAATGCAGGAAATATGCATAAGGAAAGACTCATATGGAGACTTAGGGGGCATGAAAATATGCAAAATAATTAGATTTTGATGGTTCCAACAGTGGCTCCATTTGGGGATGAATGATACTAAGATCATTGCAAGGATTTAGAATCTTGGGTGAGCACACCAGACATAAAATGAAGAACCGGTGAGCAGTAATGGAAGTGAAAGGCAATGGAAATGAATCCAAAGTGGGAGTGAATGCAAAGTGAATGCAAGATGGAGGTGAATGGAAAATGAGAGTGGAATGGAGGTGGATGAAAACCTAAAACTACTGTGCATGGAAAATAATTTTTAAGAGGATACACAAGAGTTGTCCATGCACTGGCAACCTTGAATCCTCTGGTTGCTCAAGAGAAGAAAAGCTTCAAGAATTTCCCATGAACAGACAATTCCTAATCTTCACTAGCCATGTTCTGTAGATAATATGAGTCTTCACCCCTTTTTCCAACAACAAAAAAGGTCCCAGCCACAAAGCTTCGAATTTACCATGCTTACCCTTCTCCTGACACCTTGCATTCCACATCAACACTAACTCATTTTCTTCAAACTTTTCTATCCTTTGCCTTCTTATCAAATAGATACTTCAATTGTGCCTATAACTTCATGTTTTGACTTTGGGCCTCTCTCCTTACTTCATCCAGCTCAGCAAGTTGCTCCATCCTATCTTCCATGGGTTCAAGAACTTCCAAATCTTCTTGTAAGAGAAATTTGTAAACTGGTAACAAATTCTACAAAGGCATCCTAGCCTGTGCTCCATATACTAATTCAAGTGGAGATTTTCCAATTGCCTTTTTCACTGTGATCCTATCAGCCCACACAACCAATTTTAACTTTGAATCCCAAGCCTTCTTGTTTTGTCCCAACATCCTCTTTATAATCTTCAAGAGACTCTTATTGTTGGACTCTGCTTGACCATTGGCTTGTGGATGATAAGGAGCTGCATAATCAATAGTAATGCCATACTTATCACAAAATATTTTGAATTCATCTAACCTAAAGCACATCCCATTATCAGTGATTATCTTCAATGGTGTACCAAATTTGGTGATAATGTTGTCCATCAAGAAATTTGTTACAACTTTACTTGTAGCCTGCTTGGTTGGGATTTCCTCCACCCATTTTGTAAAATAATTAGTGGCAACTAGTATCCATCTATTCCCTCCACTTGATTTCTCTTGTATATCTCTAATGAAATCAATTCCCCATTGATGGGAAGGGGCATTAGCCTGCAAGGGTCAAACTGGCAGAGCATCCTGGTACTTCAACTTTCTAGAAAACTTTTGGCAAGCCTCACATCTTCTCACATATGTAAAAGAATCATTAAAAACCTTTGGCCAAAAATACCCAGCCCTGAGAATTTTGTGCACAGTTGTCTTTGCTGAATAATGACCTCCACAAACTCCATGCATTTCCTTCAAAACATGCTTGGCCTATGATTCATCCAAACATAACAACAATATGCCATCCCTATTTTTCCAAAATAGATCGCCATCCATAAAAACATATTTTGATGCCTGCAACTTCAAAGTTCTCTTTTGGCTATCACTTAATCCATCTAGACATTTCATATATTTAATATAATGCATAACATCAGTATACCAAAGAGTGTGTTCAATGCTTGCAATTGCAGCCTCTTCTTCAACATTGCAAATCTGATTTGCCACAATATTGGTTTTTGTCATCAGTCTAGCCAAGCGTTGGCCCCTTACTAGTTTAGTGATATGTATCTCCATGTCAAACTCTTGAATCTTGTTGATCCATCTACATCTTTTCCCTGTAATTTCAGATTGTGTTAAAATGTCTTTGACAACTGCATGAGGGACATAAGCAACCACCTTTGCCCCAACAAGATATGGTCTGAATGCTTTTGTGGCCTTTACAAGTGCAAAATCCTGTTTCTCCATTATGTCATACTTCAATTCAGACCCCTGTAATGATTTACTAAAGAAAGATATAGGTTGTTCATAACCATCATTATTCTTTGTAACATAATAGTAGCAATAGTATGCATTGAGGCAAATGAAAAAAATCTGAAAAGGCTTTGTAAAATCTAGAGATTTAAGAATAGGAGCCTCTTTGATAGCCTTTTTGATAGATATAAAAGCATCTAAAACTTCAGCAGTCCAGTCCATTTTTTGTCCTTTCTTCAACATTTTAGATATGGGCTTGATGATCTCAGCAAAATTAGAAATAAATCTTCTGACAAAATTAATTTATCCAAAGAAAGATTGTATTTCCTTGATCATTTTAGGAATAGGAATTTTATCAATAGCTTCAACTCTCTCAGGATCTATTTTAATTCCTTCTTTTGAAACAATATGACCCAAGAGCTTACCTTCTGTGTATGCAAAATGACACTTTTTTGGATTTAAACTAATATCATATTCAAGAGCTTTAATAAATACCTTTTCAAGATGTTGTACATGATCTTTAGCCTTCTTCGAGTAAGCAGTCAAGTCATCTTGATACACGACCATGATAATATTAATCAAATCAGCAAATGCAACATCCATTGCTCTCTGTAAAGTCGCTCCAGCATTGGTGAGACCAAATGGAATTCTTATGTATACATATGTTCCCTAAGGAGTAGTGAATGTTGTCTTGTATTGCTCAGATTCCTTGAATTTGACCTGATTGTATCCAGAAAACCCATCCATCATGGACAACAACTCACAGCCTGTCACCTTATGTAATATTTCTTCCATGTTGGGTAGACGATAATTATCCTTGAGAGATGCCATGCTCAGATTTCTAAATTCCACACATAATCTAATATTGATACCATTCTTCTTTCTCACAGGAACTAAATTTGAAACCCATGTTGAATGTCTAATTGGTTTGATAATTCCTCCATCCATGAGCTTGATTAATTCCTCTTGCATTTTAGGTTCCAGCATTGGGTTTATGGGCCTTTGCTTTTTTCTGAAAGGCTTGGTGTCTGGCTTCAAAGGTATTTCATGCTAAAATAAATCCTCCCTGTATGCTTTCAGATCTTCATATGACCAAGAAAACACATGCTTGTACTTTCTCAGCAACTCAATCAACATTCGCCTAATTGCTGGGCTTATTTTCTTCCCAATGTATACCTTTCTTGGTGCTATTTTAGTCCCCAAGTTAATTTCTTCAACATCTTCTCTTTTGACTAGAGTCTTTTTCATAAAAGATCTATCATTTCCATCATATAGCCTCTCCAATGCCACTAGACCCTTGGAATTTATTTTTTTTGAGCTACAATATTTCCTTGCCAAACACAGTTTTCTTCCCATCCACTTCTTCAACAAAAGCATTGAAATCAATTTCCTGGGCCTCATACTGATCTATACAATTGAGGAATTTCAAAAAGTCAGTATCATCATTGAAAACTTTCCAGTTATAAATGTTATCAGGAACAACAACCCTTGTCTTGAATTCAATCTGTGATACCCCAGCCAATGTGATATCATCTGTTTTCAATGCCACATTTGCTAAAAAATAAGCCATTATATTCTTTGACCTGTCAATCTACTCAATTGAGAATGCATCAAATAATTCAATGGTATCCCATACAACATTCCTATATTGTTTTAATCTTTTGTGTTTTGCTGCATATTTTGATTTGATCTGTGAAACAACCAACTCAGAATCGCCCAAAATAGCCAGCAACTTAATCTTGTGTTTCACAGCTATGTTTAAGCCTGTCAATAAAGCTTCATATTCTACCACATTGTTTGTACATTAAAATGCTAACAAAAAAGAATATTTAAAATTAATACCTACATGTAAAACAAATACAATCCCAGCTCCATTACCTTCTTGACTACAGGATCCATCAAAGTACATCTTCCATACACCATTGTAATTTTGTGCAGCATGTTTTTCAATTGGATCACTATTAATTAATTCTAGCTGAGCTGGTTTTACTTTAAAACTCCCTAGATCAACATCACAAAAACAATTAATTTGATCATGTGGTACACATTCAACAAGTTGGCTCATTCTTGGCTCCCTATACAATTTGACTTCCTGGCCATTCACCAGTATTGTAGCATAAGATAAATCAAATTAAACATTTCCACCTACAGCTGTAGTCCACTACCTTGACAAAAGCATCCCAAATTGAGGAGGAGTATCAATAATTGTTATATCTATATTATAAGCCACTTGTGGATAAGTAGCCAATTTGACTTCAACATCTTTCATAATACCAACCACAGGAACAGGTATGTTATCCATTGCATAACACTTGCCTTCAGTGGTATCAACCCACATACCAAGCTGTTTTATGACTCCGACAGGCATTATGTTTATAGCAGCACCAGAATCTATCATGCAGCTCTTTAACAATTTTCTATTAACAAGAAACATAGAAAAAAGGGATCAACTTGAGGAGTTGATAATATATCACTCAAGCAGACTTCATAATTATTTATCTTCTCCTACCTATTGACTGCTTTAACAGTTATTTTATTTTTAGCATTCACATGTTCTCCATCCATTATCAATTGAACAACAGTATCCCTATACTCTTTAATTTTCATCATCTCAAGTAGTGGAATAGACATTTTTACTTGGGACAATGCCTGAGTGAAATCAAAAGAGGAACTCTCCACCTTGACAGTCTTCTTTAATTCTGGTGCTTCTCTTTTGTTTTCTTCTTTTTCTTTTTTACTGGACTAGTTAGGCATCTGTATTTCTTTATTTAATTCCTTTATTTCCTCCTTTTGGCCTGGTTTCTGTTCAATTTTATCATGCTGCTTGTTTTCTGGCTTCTTTACATTTTCTTGTGCTGCCTTTTGATCTTTTATAAAAATTCTCCTAGGAACCCCATCTTGCTCATTTACTTTTCTATTTCTCAACTAGTATTGACTTTTTGCTTTCTCAACTGCAGCAACAGTGATCCTTTCTATTTCATCCTCAGTAAATATCCTCACATTGCATTGAGTTGGTGCTGCAATAAGATGTGGATCTATGTAATCTTCATCAAAATCATAAAAAAATTGTTGTTCAGCCATATGGACATTATACTTCTGATTGGAGACATCATATTCATAGCCTTCATCTTCTGAATATGAGTTTCTTTCCTTAGCATGGTGAAAAACATTTGAAATCAAATATATAGTGTGAGCTTCTCCATTCTTTTTCCCTCAACATTCCTTCTTCTTGCATCCTTTGAGCTACAACACAATAGTCTGGAGAATGTGGCTGATTACAAAATTCACAAAAATAATTATTACTCACCATGTAAGTTCCCTTCTTGCTCAATGGATCAGGAGTCTCTTTGTTTCTTGGCCTAGCTGCCATAGGTTTCCCATCTTTCCAGTCTGTATTGTAAGGAATATCATGCAACCTTGGCCTTTCATTTCTATTTTCATTTTTATATGTATTCTCTTGTTTGTACTGATAATTATTGCTTTGCTGAGAAGGCCTCGGGTTGTCCCTTTTATTAGTTATACCAGCAACCTTCTTGTTGTTTTCAATTATCAAAGCAATCTTTTGTGCTTCAGCTAGATCTCTTGAGGATCTACATCTTAGTTCATACCCTATCTTAGGATCAAATGCATTTAAATAGATACTCAGTGCAACACAATCTGGAAACCTTGATCTAGGAGGTGCTTTAGTATGCAACTTGTTGAATTTTCTATTGAAATCATAAATTGAATCATTCTAATTTTTTTGAATTCTCGTTAATTCATGAAGAGCTGCATTTGGAGAATTTTGATTCCCATATTGTTCTAAGAGTTTGTCTTGAAATGCTTGGAGAGAATTAATTGAGAATGCTGGTAGGCTGTTGAACCAATCCTTGACATCTTCAAGAACTGACATCATGCACAACTTCATATGTAAATATTCATAAGGCATATCTATGTCCTAAATGAAAACATTAAAACTCCTTAAATGTTCTTCAGGTATGATTGCATTACTCCCTATAAATTTGGGCACCATATTCCTCCAACTGCCATCCATAGGGTAAGGATACAACTAGAAACTAGCTAAATCAAACTTTCTAATCATGGTTGCATGCTAGTGAGGGGGAGAAATAGGCAGATGCTAATACTGAGGCATGTGATTATTATACTGTGCATTATGAGGTGGGATATAATGCTAACTAGGAGGTGGATACATACCTGTATGATGTGCAGGAATGTGATGTGGATGATTTGGCTACTTGTGGTGATTCCCTATCTAATTTTGAGGAGTGCTTTGCTGGTTGGAAGGCCCTACACCATGGTCACCTTGCTTGTGAGGTGGAACATACTTTGGGCCACCAACCATTTGATCAGCAATTTGAGCTTTCTGTAATTTGGATTCTAGCTCCTTTATCTTTTTCACTTGTAGTTCCAACTGTGCTTTTACTTCATCAAAAATTGAGAGCTCATGGTTCCCTTTAGGAATTTCATGATTACCTTGCATCCTTTGATCATATTCATGCTGAATTCTAAGTTGTTTAGGCTCAAGTCTGGCCTCAAACTCAGCCTGTTTCTTAGCTTCAAGCTTAACTTGTTTCTAAGGATCAATAAAAGGGAAGGTATTTCTTCGATCTTCAGGGGTATAAATTTCTGCACTTGAATCATCTCTCCATGTATCAAAAAAATTATGTGCTCTCGATGTCTTATCTTTATCTCTTCAGACACATGTCCTCATTTATTCCGTTTCCTTTATCAGCTTTGTCATCTTTATGTGTCCACTTACTGCTGTAGTAGGGGCTCCATTATGACCTCCCCTGTACTGAGACCATCTTCCATTCATGATCAATAGATGCAAATATTTATGTTAGAGTCGCCACTCACTTTAATCAAAAATGAGAAAAAAGTTCAATATTTCTTATTCCCAGTGAAGTCTATTCAAGATTTCTGACTCTATGATTAAGGCCTTGATTCTGATTGTTCTCTGGTAGAGTCACCAATTTGTTAGCTCTCAGAAACGTAGGAAAGATACCTCAAGAGGCTACCAATCTCTTGATACGCTTTAGGGTAACAGACAAGATTGAAAGAATTCAACCTTCTACGCTTTAGGTGCTGCAAGACCTGGGTGGGTGTACCTCTCTGAATAATGTAGTCTTGACTTGTAATTATCTTTTAAAAGTAATTTGTCCACAATGGAAATTTGAGGTGCACAAATGAAATCCAATTTGAACACAGTGACAATATTCTGATCTAAATCCTAAATGCTCAATTTAAAGATATAAAGAAGTTGAATGAATTCAAAATGACGAAGTGCAGAGACTAGTGCCTTGTTGGGTATGAAGTCAAATGAGATCAAGATAAGCAACAATTTTTGGAGAAGACAAAAATTATCTGGCATATGTTTTGTTTATAACTTGTATAAACATGTAACAATGCGACTATTAAGTTCTACTTCAATACTCCAAAATGAGTTTATCTAATTACTATGATCAATAAAAGGATTTAATCTTTGCTTGAAAGAACCAGTTAATTGATCACACAAATACAACAAATGTGTATTGATAAATCAAACATAAACTTGCTATGTTAATTTAAACAACTAGAAAAATCATTCATGGAGACAACTTAGCAGTATTTTTCATTTCAATTCAATAGATAATTGACACCAGAGAAATGCAGCAACATCAACTGAATCTCATAAATACCTCCATTATGAAATCATGCAATAATAGCCTCTGGTTTGATAATTTTATTCTATTTTATCTACTTGCAATATATCGAAAATCTAATTTCTGATCCCAATTAACAAATACAACATGCTTATTTATACACCAGCATGAGAAAAATATCAAAATAAAATATTATGTCGGCCCTCCACAAGATTGAGGCTCAATTCAAGTCGGCTAGCAATAGTCCCCAAGCATTCAACATGTCGGCCACAAGATTTTGAAATTCTATTTTTACCAGTAGAGAAGTCATCCAGACAAAACATATCGTCCTACAGAAGGAAATTCAAACGCTTCATCCCTGCGTCCTGTAATTCGCATTTTCCATGACCACCCATTTGTTACATCAAAGTCAAGAAGTATCACCTTTGTTTTGATATAGCCTTAGGCAGTCGATGAGATGTCATACAGATTTCACTTCACTTCACTGAAAGTCCTTCAGTACCCATAGTTTGCCATGACACCAACGTTCTCACACTGACAGAAGCCACTTGTCTCATGTTTGTCACTATAACTTGTAACTATTGGGGAAACCTTACATAGACTATACAATGTTTCACCAAAGGTTTCACACCCATCTCCGAGTCACCGAGACAAAGCACCTCCTATGCCAAAAACCATTCCCCACTCACTTTCGCCAAGACAATACAGTATCGGGGTGACCATGTACCGATAGTTTTATCTCCCATCGAAAGCTACCTAGAAGAAAACCTTTTGCAATGTTAGTGAGACAAACTCACTTTGCTAAGACCTCCTACTGCGGATCTTAACATATGCTGAAGGGAACCCAAATTGTGCCTATCACCGAGACATCATAACTTCGGCAAGACGTTAGACCAAACACCTGACTCCCACTGATAAACCGTTCCAAGCACAAGTCGAGGAGACACGTTGAATTCGGTGAGACCCTATCCCGATAGCCATAACATATGTCGATAGATGTCTCCATTTTTTCCAACACAATATTATCATTATGCTAATAACCACCAACAGAGGAAAACTGTAATCGCTAAAACAAGAGAAACATATTTCTGATAGGAAACATACGTTTGCTAGCAGAATAATAGATCGGAGAGACCCAAACCTATCATGCCAACACACCTGAAACATAAGGTATTAGAAGAAAAACACAGTGGGTCGAGGAGACAATTGGATACCTATGCCGAAAGAGACCAAAAGGCAGAAAATGCATAGATAGATGATCGAGGGGACAAACATGAGCCAAAATGTGAGGAAATAATAATGAAATGCAGGAAATATGCATAAGGAAAGACTCATATGGAGACTTAGGGGGCACGAAAATATGCAAAAAACATCATATTTTGATGGTTCCAACACCATTAACCTCCTATCTATAGAGATGATATTCTCTATAGGAATAGGGAGAGCATCACCATTGTTAAAAGGTGGGGTTGTAAGAGAAACAAGAGGAGTAGGGGCATTAGTGGTTTCATCAAAAAAATCATCTCCACCATTGATGCCACCTCTTGTGAAGTGAGAGTCATAGTGACCCTTGTAAATTCCATCAAGTGTTGTTGTTGCATGATCCTAACAACATATCTAGAAGTTGTAGGTTGAGTTGTGAATGTCATAAGCCATCACAATACACAAATCCACAACCTACATAGATATGAGAGAAATAATCTCAAAACAAAGAGATAGTTATTGCAAGTTTTATGTTGAGTTCACCAAAATGTAGAGGAGGGAGACTAACAACTTAGGAGCCTAGGTGATAGAAGGGTCCAAAAAAATTAGCTTCCTTGATCTACCTCATTATAAGGGAATGATTAAGATAGGTTTGATGTTTAAGGGCATGAAAAGGATGAAAAATTGATCCACCACTTTCCTTTTTTCAACCTAAGAGGTTTACAAAGTCATGTGTGCAAATTCCTAAGTCTGGACTACAACTTAGGTATCTCTCTACCAAATGAATCTAGCATAGAAGAAAAAGGACAACATAACACATTGGCATCCCAGTTAGGCATTGGCATCTATATGGATAGAGAATATAAGGTACAATTGAAACTCAAAAAGAGCTTACTAATGACCTGATTGATATAGTTTGATTGCGATGAAAAAAATAGAAGATGAATAACTAACTAAAAAAACAAGAAGAATAGTTTAAGAACTCTAAACTATAATTTGATGAGAGAAAAAGTGGTAGAAATCTAGCTTATGGTGAGTCCAACCTCCTGCAAGCTCCACACGAACAAAATACCTACACAGAAGAATGAGGAAATTTTTTTGGGATGTTTCAGAGCTTGTCACAATCAAGCCCCCACTTGTGTGTTTCGACCTCCATGGATAGCCAAAATAGCAATGATAGAGAAAATGTGATAAAGAAAGACATTGAAGTAGAAGTACTATGTGCTATGCTAACAAAAATACCATAAAAACAATACAATGATGCTAAAAGAATGGATATCACCTCCCCAACAAGATTGTCTTAAGGCACATGAAGAAAGATGTGAGCTTGCAAGCTTGAGAATGCTAATGTTGTTGCAACAACAAGATGACTACCCTGATCAAAGCACTATATTGGAGCCTCAATGGAGATGAAAATGCTATGAATGAAGTGGCTAGAATGCTGGAAAAGATCAAGAAATTTGAAGAGAGAACAAGCTATGAAGAAGATGAATGCAATAGTAATTTAAAGATGAAATTGGATGCCAAAGAGCCATTAGAGGTTGGTAAAGGGCACAAGGACATTGCAATTCATCTCTAATGGAGAGTTTTAATGCTTCTACAAATTTTAGAGGCAAGAATCCTATCAGGACAGAAGCATACCGCACAAACATTCATGCATTGCACTAGCATCCCTAACATAATAACCTCCACCGACACTAAAAATAGCTGCCAAGTGGATGGAAAGTGAATGAGGGATGTGTAATAGCATTATAGGATTTAATGTAGGAAGTACATAAATGGGGAATCTTCAAGGGGTGAAAATTCATGCTATTATAGTTCCCTACATGTTATTAGAGAATGATGACATCAAAGGATGGAGGTTCCTCCATCATCTCAAACCATCTTCTTAGTTTGAGATGGCTCTTGGCATGAGAATCATTTTTGTACTTGTTTTTTAAATTATTACAAATTTTAAGAATCCATATTTTTTTTCATTTTTGAAGACATGTAAGGGATATGTTGAGTTAAATATGGATTACTTTCTAGTGATTCATGAGGAAGTGATCAAGAATTATACCCTAATGAGGGTCATGGGATAACTTGATTAGTATCTATGAGTATATTTGATTATTCATTAGTTTCTAATAATTGATTCATTCAATAGTTTGATGGGATGGTAGTCTGGGAACTTGATAATTTAGCTTGGAGCTACACCATTTAGAGAGTTATGAGAAACATAGATGAATTTATATCTAATTCAATATTTGTTTCTTTAAATTAATACCTTCTCAAGAATTTTACTTATTTTGTGTAATTAGCATGTTCATTTTTGTGTGATGTAAACCTTTAGGGAGGGTGGTTTGGCTAGGTGAAACTTTAGATTTCAAGGATAATGCACTAAGGGGGAAATATTAAGGTATACACCTAAAATAAATCAAGACATTTAATTAATCAAATACTAGCTCTTAAATTAATATTTCAACTACTTATAAATAAATTATCAATTTATTTATATAGTTCATTATTCTAATTCTCCAAATCTAAAATCACATTCCTCTAATTTCATTAAATAAACAAATTTCTATAGTTTTTTTTTTATTTAATTAATTTTCACTAATACCAAATTTGTAATTCAATCACATGTCTAAAAATTTTCAAGCTACCTCACCAAGGTCACATGAAATTAAATAATTCTAATTTTTAAATTAGAATTATCTTCAAGAAATTTTCAAACGCATGGCTTCTTCCTCACACACTCCTTCAAAAAAATTTGAACACATGGTCTTTTTCTCATGAACTTGATGCCTTCATCCATTTGGCATGTTGTCTTTGGTCAAGGTAACATCCTTCTTTATTCTCTTCATCTCCACCTTTCATCCCTCTTGTTTGAATCTGGACTGTCGATTGCTGCCACATCACAAAATGCTTAGAAAAGCCTATAAATACAACCCTTTTCTATAGTATTTGGCATCCCATATTTGAGTAGAGTTATTATGCAGGAATATATTTTGAGCATTGGAGCATTTGGAGTCTTATAGTTAGCATTTTTTTAGCATTTTAACAAGATTTCATTGTAGCATCATGTTAACTTAGAATCATGTTTTGCTTTATAGTTTCATTTTAGATTATCATATGACTTATCATTTGAGCATATGAATAATCATTTTAGCTTCTTATTGCATAATTAGTATCATATAATCTCACATCATTATCCATTTGTCAAATTATCACCATTATCATTTCCATCATGCAATATCATGTAGGAACTTAGATTTCTTGCATTTAGAACATCTTGTTTCTTAAGTTGTCATTTAAGAACCATACTGTATATAAAAAATATGAGAGAAAATATGGTTTAATAAATCCTTGGGAATAGAGAATAGTGGAATGTTTTTTAAGAATTTAATCTTGTTTAAATTTGATTCAGTTTTATTGATTAAATCTCTAATATAATACATCTCATTAATGTTTGTATTGATTTACTAACTCTCCCACATTTCACACACACAATTAGAATATATTATATATTGTAGTTATAGGTGGTTATGATTAACAACTACATTTGGTAGTTATTCTTAGCAACTATATTTCTCCTTTATATATATATTAATTTGTTCTTTGTTTATCAATGAATAATAAAAGCATTTTATAGCCTCAATATTTTGATTAGAAATAAGTTCTCCCAATCAATGTTCAAAGAATATATAATTTAATTCCAATGTGCAATGCTTAGAGCCTTGTGTTCCTTTAAATTCTATTTCTATTTTTCCTTTCTTTTCCTCCTGATACTTTCATTTACTATTTTTTTGTAAATTTCTAATAGTAGAGACAATTTTTTCATCAAATCACTAGTCACCTTCACTAAGTTGTTCATGGATTCCTCTAATTAACCAATCTATTTTGGTATATCTTTAATATGTTTTTAATTTAAGGATAAAACACTATGATATCGTTATTTGAAGAATATAAAAGTATTTATACAATGTGAATCTAGTTAGCATAGCCACTTTCATAACTATAACAATGTAATAGTATTATATGCTAACATTCACCCTTATTACATTTTTCCTAAAATGAATCCCTGAAATATTAAATTTACCTTACCAATGAACCCCCCTTAAGGCTTACATAACAAAACTTTCTTACTACAAAAAAGATATTCATTCTCAAAAATATCTTCCCTTGAAGAAAAAAATCCTAAATAAATTAGAACTCCATCAAGCTACTTTGTGACCCTTAGAAGGGTGTATCTTCAATATATGTTCTTGAGTTATTGGAATACCATTTTCTAGAACTCTTGAATCATTGATTCTTTAATAATTCAACAATAATCCATATTGAACTTTGCAAGCATAGGGCTTCATCAAGTTTTCTAATGACCCTCAAAATGGTATAATTCTTGATCATATTATTGTAGAATCATTGCACAAAAATTTACATATTGAGTTCAACATTAAATACCTTACTTGTCTTCAAAAATTAAACTTTAGAATATATGTATTCTAGAAATCCATTGGCATCAACAAGGAAAACAAGAAGAAAGAAAAACCACTTCTCAAGCAAAGCACCATTTCAAAGTGAGATGATAACTTGAGATGATGGAAATTTCTCCATCCTCCAATATATCTTGTTACAATTTATCCATTAGATATCTTGTATGACCCTTTAGAGGCCTCATCAAGTGTAGTTTGAATACAACCTTGAAATTACAAGCATAGCTATTTGAAGATCAATTGACAACATTTATGAACTCATTGACAAGATACTCAATATTTAAAAATAAAATAAAATTAATGCACTTTCCCAAGCATTGGATGTAAGAGGATAGATAACCTAATTGTCACATATTAGGGAATATATATAACCTACTTGACATTTGACAATAGACATAGAAGTAATTTGAGTTACATCTCTTACAAAATTGTACTGGAAAAAATGTACTCCTTTACATTTTCACACTATGTTTGGGTCCCTTAATTAAGTCTCTAATTACCTAAATTATGCATCTACAGGTGTTAATTGTAATTTTCAAAAGGGGAATCATGATTTAATTAATGCAATTATCATTTTTATCACCTCAAAATGAATAGGTCCTGGCAATTTAGGTCAGGACCCGTTCAACCTTAGTTGGATGGACCCTCGTTAAGATCACAAATTCAAATTTTAAACATGTTTTTGGTGGAATCTTAAGGTCCTAAATTAAAGTTTTAAGTGTAATCTTGTAATTTTTAATCTTTTGGAAATTAGAAAATTTTCTATAAAAACAAGATCTTTTTATCAATTCAAATCCAAGAGTTTTCATGAAAGCATTCCTAGAGCTAAGATTATTGTCAAATGTATTCAAGAGATGATTTCTCAAGAATTTTCTGTAGCATTCAAGATATCAAGCATCATGTCAAATTTATCAAGCATCATGCATTTTTTTGAAGATAACATTATGATGTAGGTTTCAAGTTTCAAATCAAGATTCAGGCATCAAGATCTCATCATCAATCAATCCATTTCATGCAATGTCAAGACCTTGTAGAGATATACAAAGTTTTAGTCCTTCAAGTATCTCAAATTGAGGGTTTGGTGAGTTGCAACATAACAATTTCTCATTCATCATTCCTTTTATGTTTCATTATTTCAATTCAAATTTTAATTACCAAAATATAGTTTGACCAAGGAAAACCCTCATTCGCTAAAAAAAAACATTTTTTCCCTCTTTGTGTCTTTTTCAATTCTTAGGTTGATAAAGGATTGAAGATCTATCAAAAGAGAAAAATTAAAAAAGTTGTCAAAGTTTCAAAAGTTATCAAAGTTGTCATAAAGCCCTAAAAAATCACTTCCAAAATTTATTTCTAAATTTTTTTACTGTGAAACCTAGAGAAATCGAAAGTGCACACCAAGGACCAAAGGACTATGGAAGTATATTTTCAACCCCTATAGCAAGACCCATTCACCATAGGGAAAATGTTTCCCAAGAGGACACTTAGCGTAGCCTTTTTGTGGCAGGTGCATAAAATCAAGCCCTTCTCAAGTGTGCAATTTATTTCTAGATTATGTTAGATTAAGGTTTAATTTAGTGAGTTCATGTGTTAAATTGCATAATTGCATTCCTTTAGTATTTTTCATTCATATCTGAAAAGTGTTGTTTCAGCTGATTTACGCTGTCCTAGGTCATAAGGAAAACATCAAGATCTCTATCAAGGTTGACTCACCTAAGGGTTGAAAGTCAATCTTTCCCTAGGCGATCTCTTTTTCCTAATGAACTAAGAAATATAGGTTTATCATACCCCACTTTTCTAACTTTATTCATTGCATTCATTTTCCCATGTTTCATTTTGGTGAACATGACATTCTTATGCTATATTTTTTTGATTTGGAGTCCATTCAAACCCTAGATATAGGATTTTCATTAGTTTGCATTGCATTTCATTACTTTTCATCTCATTTAGGGTTGTTAAAATTGTATTAGTTTGCATCTCATTGATGGTTTTAGGTTTGCATTTTGCATCCTTTAAAATCTCAAAAATTCAAAACTTTGCATGCATATTACATTGATTTTTCATAGTACTTCCATATTAGTGTATGTTCAATCATTCATACTCAAAAATTGAGTCAAAATTGCATTTTAAAAAGTGTCATAGTGTTCATTATTTTTCACTCATTTCACTTACATTTAGACATCAAAATCTAGAAAAATCATTAATTGAAAGTACAATTTATTGTTAGAAATAGGAAACCCTAGATCTGTACTTCAAACTCAAATTCAATTTTTTGTAACCCTTGTGCTAGGACTCATTTTCGGTAGGGTGAATCTATCTTTGTACAAGTGAGTTTCTAAAATTTTAGGTAGTGATTTATCTCTATTTGAGTTCTTCTGATCTTCTATTAAATCTACTTTTTAGTTTCAAAAAAAAATAAAAATATGCCATTATTGCATTAGATTTAGTTGGTCAAATTCAATGCATTATTTGGAAATCAAAATTAGAATTAAAAGAAATCATTTTTTAGGTTTTTGCATAGTATATTAATCAATAAATTATCTTGTTCAAAATTTGAAAATCTCTTTCTTTTTACATACTTGCATTCTACTTCATATTCTAGGGTGTTTGATTGCATCTATCTAGAGCCTATTATATATTTTGGGTGCATTTAGGTTTGGTGAAACTTGTATGAGCTTCACAACCTTCTATTCTATTACCAATATTGTAGTGAGACGTAGTTCAAGGCTCATGCCATCCTGCACTACTGCACTTGCTATGGACCTTGATTTTTCTAACTCTTTCACTCATAGTGTTGATATTAGTCAACCCACTATGGACTGGATACTTTTGACACCTCATTTACCATGACCACCCTACCCAGAAACAATGTGACTGATGTTGACACAATGGTTTCTAATGTCCCTCAAGAAGAGATAAAACAAATGGATAAATATTTAGAGAAATTACAAAACTTTCTGAGTTATGAATAGATTATTTTACTACAATTCTCATCATACATAACATAAGGAAAATGGTTGATAATGAACAAGAAATGGAGATTTTTTGTAGCCTAGCTCATATTATTGATAAACATGTTCCTACAATAGCTAGTTGTTCTCAAACTTTGGGGTACACTCAAAGTCAAGGTGAAAATCCAATTCCTCCTTCCACAACTATGACCTCTATTACTATATACAGTAATCCAACTATTACATCTAAACAACCTACTAGCAATATAAATACCACCTTAGGTATTCCACTAGGAATCCCTTTAGAATTTTGCATTCAAATCTAATATCTCCTAATCCATATCCCCTCACAAAATTACAACTCACTTTCCCTCCAAAAACATATACCCCTCCACCTTATTCACCTTCATCTTGCAACACAAATGATGATCCTGTCCTTAACCACCTCCTACAAAACATTTCATCCATCCAACAAAAAATTGCTACATTGAACCAAAATAAGAATGCATAACCTTCATAATATGCCAAAATAAACCCTTTATTCTTGGAGATATGGAGAGAAAAAATTCCACAAGACTTATAGATTCCTATATTTGTAAAATATGGTGGAAAAGGAGACCCTAGTAATCATGTCTTGGTGTGCATAGCCTTATGTACTTAATTCATTTTTTAGGATAAAATCTTGGCTAAAATTTTCCCTAGATCCTTGAAAGATATTGCCTTAGAGTGGTTTTGTTCTTTACCAAATAACTCAATTAGTTCATTCAATGGGCTTTTTGATGTCTTTCTTAACCATTTCCAAATTCACATGGGTCCCTTGATGACCTTAGCTGATTTAATGAAATGTAAAACAAATAAAAGTGAAAAGGTCACTGATTTCATAGCACGATACCAATTTCTTTAATCATAAATAAATATTAGGATTCTTGATGTTGACCTTAAAATAATGTTCATTACAAATTTTCATACCAATATTCAAGCTAAACACGATGTTGAAGTTTCTCTCCTTTACACACTTGTGCATGACCCTTCATGATTATCAAAATTTGGTTAGTCATCATGAAGAACAAACTCCTTCTAACCATCTTGAGATATTTTAATTCATGCCACATAAAAATTTCTATGATTTCAAGAAACAAAACAAGGGCTTTTTACATATAAATACAGCTCAAACAAATAAACATGTTAACTTCTTAGTGGCTTCTATCAAAAAAACAAATCCATATCCATTTAGGGAGAGGAGTAGATAATTTTCCCCTTTACCTGATACCCTTCTCTCCATAATGTTGCAACATATAATTAAGAATTTAGTTATATTACCTCCTATTAGATCCATTGATACAACTAAGCCCTTACCTACAAACTTTAACTTGAATGATTTTTACCATTATATCCAACAAAATGAACATGATACAGAAGAATGTAATCATCTTAAATATATTGTGTAAGACCTTATTGATTCTAATCACATCTAAATTGGTGGTGTTAATGATCAAGTAAATAATTCTATTTCCCCACCCAACAAATTTTTTCAAATATTTACCAAACCAATGCCAAACCATAATATCTCCTTTGAGAAAGCTAATATTTCCAAGGATAATGTGATGAATGTTGACAAACATGAAGATACAAATAATGAAAATATACAAGAAAATGAAGTATACTTTGAATGTGTGGTCGAATTCATTGATGTGAAACCTCATATGGGCCAAACCAAAATTATCCTTGACATTTATTTCTCACAAAATGACATAATTAGACATGCCCCAATGGCCCTCTTTACATCATTAGAAGAATCAATGAAAAACCTACTAATGGGATATTCATTGATCTCCTGTGTGTAGAGAATTTGATCATGGAGGAATTATTATTTTTGCATGAAATTTATCAATATTCTTATGAACAACCTAAAGAATGGATCAAAATGCATAATAATTTTTCTTGCCTTACGATAAGTTTGATCACTCTTTGTTTACAAGTCAGACCAAAAAATTTGAATGTCTCATTCTACATCTCCCTATCATTGGACGAATTTTTTGTGAAGCTTGGTTACCCATGGCTATGCTCCATGGATGTCATCTCGTTGATAGTGCATAAATTTTTTAAGTTTACATTTTACAACAAGACCTTTACTATGCATCATAGTGGCTTTAATCCTACATGTAGGGGTGCTCAGGAATGGTAGAAGCACCAAATTTAGGTGTACAATTGGTGTTTTGGTGAGGATTTTTGTTTAGAGTACCCAAAATTGTGTCTAATTCTAAATCAAGTGTGTGACAAAATTCCTTAGCAAGACTAGTTGCAGGTCTAGGAGTTTGTGTTTGACTTGACCCTAGTGATTGAGTTGATTGAAGCATAGATGAATTCAAGCCTTGTGTCAGGGTTTGTGTGAAAAAAGATGGGGAAATTGAAGACATTTTGTCTAAGGCTTGATGTTCTTATTTATACTCAAGGATTTCTTCTTTAGTAAGCTCAAATGGATTTTTTGTAATGTCTTCTACCTCATATGGTCTCATTGGGTTTTGGGGTTGTTTTGAGAGGGTAGATTGAATTCTTACATCAAATTCTTGTGGATTGGTATCACTTTTTGTGGATGTGACTTTGGATTTTTCCATGATTCTCTTATGTTGTGATCTTTTTATTACCATAAATTGTGGTTCACCTATGGGAGAGTCATGCTTGTATTTTAATGTTTAAAGTCTCTAGTTGACTCAAATTTTGGTAAAAGGGAAACTATAAGTTGTTTGGGACCAATGGTGGAAGTGGGTGATGAAAAAGATGAATGATATGGGGGATGGAATTTCTAAAATATTGGACATCACTTTTAGACAACGAGATTTGATGTTTTGATGAAAGGTGTTAATGAACTTGTAAATCTTGAAGGTAAACTTGTGATCTTCAAAATAAAATTTTCCACAAAATGTGATAACCAAATCAACTAGGTGCATGGAAAAGGATCCATTTCATAGACAATATAGCTAAGTTAGGGGATTGGTTTAATAATTCCTAAGTCTAAAAAGTGTTGGTGTGTCCAAGAGTTTTATAAATTTTGGTGAAGTGGAATGTGAAATATGATAAAGGGTGGATGAAATGTATTGACCCAATAATGTTAACCTAGAGTGAACCTTTGTGCTACAAGACCAAGGTAGTGAGAAAAATGCTTTACCCTATGAGTAACTCAAACCCAAAATATCAATTTTGATTTAAATGCTAAGATCATATGAAATATGTAAATTTGGTTCATTCCTTAAAGTTCATAGATAAAAATTTGTTATCAATCTGTCTTGGTTGTGGTCATTCCTCAAGATGCATTTTCTAATAGATCTTGAGCTATGATGCCTATTTTTGAAAAAAAAAATACGGATCTTCATTCAAGGGTTTTGACCTTGCAAGAGATCATGAAGACAGGAACATGTGTAGGGTTTCAATTGTGACTTAATCTTAATTAATGACTTTCTTTTTACCACATACACTTGTCTTGCTTAAGTTTCAAACTACAAATGTCTATGTTAGAAACATCCTTCATCTCACAAAGTCCTTTATGTGAAAATCATGAAGTTAGGGCCATAGTTGCATATGTTAACTTTGGGAAGTATGGATTTTGATATAAGCCAAAATATTTATAAGTATCTAAGGATAAAATATTTAGGAAAAGCATCAATATCAAGTAATTTTCAAAGGGTATCCATGCTTAAACCAAAGGGTTTGAAATTTTGAGAAACTTGTTGATATGTGTTTGAAAATGTTTTGGAACCAAGAAAAGTATTAAACTGACTCACATGAAATTACAACCCTAGCTCAAGTGGTACATTATTTTGATGGGCTTGCCTCATGCTCTGCATAGTAGAAGAGAAAATTTTACATGTAATATAAGTAAGAGTGTAGAGGTATATTAAGAATGAACTCTTAACCTCTTTACTTTCAACCAAGATCAGAAATGGAAAGTAACTTCTTGGAATCCAAGTTCCAATGCACCACTTCAAAGAACTCGTTGGATGGAAAAGTTGGACACTACAGAGAAAGGATTTTAATGACCATATTTAGGATAAATAGTTGTCTATATATGTGATGATTATCTCAAGTAAGAGGCCTCCCAACCCTTAGAAAGGTCTAAATATTTTTACATATCTCACGGATACTAAGGGAGACATTCGTCGATATAGAGCATCCACACTAGCTAGTTAATGAATTTCATCACACCAATTATTTATATAGTAGACCGAAATGAAAGTACCACTTGGGCCATTACCTCTCACAAGTTGGGAGGTAGGACCTCTAAAGGTAACACAAAGTGTGAAGATTAAAATGTTTTTCATCACCCAAGATTTCCAAAAGACATAAGAGGAGAGGATACACACTTCAAATACAAAGAAAGTATGCTTGTGTGTTTCTCTTCACCTAAGATCACACGAAGTGAGAGGGAAGTGGATACACACAAAAAATACAAACAATCAAAGAAAACACGTATTCATTTTAACCTTGAAAATCATAATGAGTTCATTTTAAGCACCAAAATAGAAGTGTTTGATTGTTCAGTTTTAACTGATATAGTAAAATGAGGATATGTAGGTTCAATTTTAACAAACTTTGAATGTTAATTTTAAACCCAATGGAAATTTACTTTATCCTAGAACATGAAGTAAAGCATCATATAATGGGTTATAATTGGCCCATAATTGTAAAAACACTTGTTACAATATATAGTCAAATGATGATATGCTCCTTCATTTCAAATTTTATAGCTCAAATTTGTAAAACCAGTTAGCCTCAAAAACAAAAACCAAAATTTGGTGACATGTTAAGGAGTAGATGAAATTAAAAATTTAAAACAAATGTCAAAATTTAGTCTCTATTATGTCTACTAGTAAAAAAGTGTCGTTGAAATCAATTGCATCATTAATTTTATCAAATGCACCGCCATATCAAAAGTGCATCACTATATTGAAAAATCAAATGTGTTTCTTTACAGTAAAAAATGACATCAATTGTGTCACTATATCAAATGTGTTACTATAATGAAATTACTGATGTGAATAAAAAAAACTTCATCATCATTATTTAAAATATGTGGCAACAAAATTAAATCATGTGTGGCTGAATTAATTATGTCACTAAAATTAAACCAAAGTGTGTCAATGTATAGCGACACATCCTAGATGAATCACTGAATCCATCAATAATATCATTGAATCTATAAACACAAGAAAATAGGAATCAAAAGAGAAGTTCATTAGATTCAATTAGTACAACCCTCCGTCTAGCACTAAAATGTGACCAATGTCATAGTGTAAACTAAATAGACTAGATCCATATTGATTTAAACACTATTTAATCCTTTAAGCATTAATCCCAATAAGATATTCAATATCAAAAAAATGAAGAATCCATTAAACTAACATTCTAAGAAAATGAAATATTGAAAAATATCTATTTTATGACCTTGAATCTTATCTTATTGGGGGAGTGGTGTCGTCTTGATGTGGAATGGTGACTCTTTCCCAATCCCTTGGATATTATGAGCTTTTTTGAATTATTTTTATTGAAGAAAACTAAAGTTTAACATGATGAATGCTAAGATGCTTGATGTAAATGCATGCAAACCTAGACTAAATATGTACAAGATTCAAAGATGCAAGCCCTAGATTAAAAAATATGCTAAATAGATGCAAACTAAGTTAGCATGGAAACCATTAATGGATTCTTAAGATAAATTTACATGAAAATTAATCCAAAATTCTATTAAACATAATATATTATTGCAAATAAGTGTGATTTTCAACAAAAAAGTTTTCTATCAAAAGATGGATCCCTTTCTCTCCAAATAGTGACCTATTTATAGGAAAGCAAATGAAAAATCAAGGGATTAGATTGATTTGATAAATTAATGGTCAATATTGAATGAAGGGTGAGCACATGGATCAAATATTCTCATCAATGGATGAGAATCAATGTTCACATGGATCAAGAAAATATAAAGGGTTGATAGAATGATTAAAACAAACACACATTGTAACAACTTCGAAAGTTCATTACAAATTTTGTTTGAAAGAAATAATTCCAATAGTGGAGCCAAATAGGAGAATACTCCTGTGGAATATTCCCTATGCAAGTGGATGGAGGGAAATTAGTAATTTAGTTAATTAAAAATAAATTTGAATGTCTAAGATGGATAATAAAGTGATATTCATTAATTTATTGATTTTAAAGAAAAGGGGAATATAATATGGTATTTAATTAAATAGTTTAAAGTTATTTAATTAATAAGAGGACTTAAGGCTTAGAGTAAATAATTTGTATTATTTAACTAAACAAGATGATCTTGCTCAACATGATGACATCCTAGTTGTAGCCTTGAGAAGTCTACCATACTTCACTAGAGAGGATCTCACAACACCGGTTGAAAATATTCGTGACATGGCTACCTTATGCTTGGTTCACAACATCAGGCAAGAAAATGTCATGTTGAGGCTCTTGGCTAAATCACTCAAGGCAAAAGCTTTGCAATGGTTCAAAGGTATTGCGTCCAATTCAATCGCAACATCAAATGCATTAGGTAAAGGATTATATCAATATTTTGCTAATAAATTTGATAATCTATCTCTATTAGAGTAATTGAGCACCATTCAGAGGGTGTCGCGTGCGCACTTGGCTGATTTCAACTACCGATTTCAGAGAACCTAGGAGAGGATTCCTACAATGGTAAAAACCTTACCAACACATGCTTTTCTATTTTACTTAAATTCCTTGAATAGTAAGATTTTAGTTATGACCCAATCTATGGGTGGAAATACAATCCCTAACACTTATGACATCGCCATTAGAGTAGAAAATTTTCTCATCCAAGCTTGAGATATAACCCCTAGACCTCCTTGTTAGGGTTAGAAATTGTAGATATCTAACAACTAAATGAAGATTTAATTAATAAACAGAGAAACTAACACACACAAAATAAAACATAACTCAAAGAATTTAACGTGGTTCACCCAATATGGGCTACATCCACCAAACCGTAGCCATCAAATATGTTTATTATCCAGCGTAAAAACCTATTACAATATTGTGAATAATCATGTTTTTCATCATACAATAATCCCATTAGAAACCCTTTTTAACAAGCTTAGAAGCTTCCAGATTTTAGGGTTCTACAAAATCGGATTTTTCTTTTTTCGTTGATTTTTCCCTTTTTTGGCAAGGATAGGGGCCGGGGTGTATAGTATACCATGGGCTATACAGTATAGCATGATCATTTGCCACATACCAACAATCTCCCACTTGGAGACTGATCAGGCTCCATACCAACACAATCTCCCACTTGGAGACTAATCCTAGACGACACTGCTGCAATTATAGCTCCCACTAGAAATAAGTACCTTGGACCCTGCTGCTCTATTATACTTGAATTCAACCTTGAAGGCCAGCTAAAGCTGAAGAGGAGCTCAACTTCTCCCTTGTCACCGCCTTCATAAACATATCTGCTAGATTGACATTTGTATGTATCTTGTCTAGCTTGACTTGTCCATCCTCCAACACTAAACGAATGAAATAATATCTCAACTGTATGTGTTTTGTTTTAGAATGCAAGGAAGAATTCTTTGCAAGATGTATAGCACTCTGGTTGTCTGTAAACAAGTAATTTCTAGCCTGTTGTCTTCCCAACTCATCCATGAAAAGTTGCAGCCATATCATCTCCTTTGTTGCTTCTATTGCAACACCATACTCTGCCTCTGTGGTGGATAAAGCAACCACCTTCTGTAATCATGAAATCCAACTCACTGCTGTCCCACCAACTATAAATACATAACCTATGGTACTCTGTCTAGTATCTATATCCCCTACCAAATCTGAGTCAACATATCCTTTTAAATCAATATTAGAGCCCCCAAAACATACACAATTATTGGATGTACCTCTCAAGTACCTGAGAATCCATTTTACTGCATTCCAATGCCCAAATCTAGGATGACTCAAATACCTGCTAACAACTCCTACAACATGTGCAATATCCAGTCTCATGCATACCATGGCATATATCAAACTACCTACAGCTGAAGCATATGGTACCTTGGACATTTCTTCTTCCTCCTCTTGTGTCTTTGGACACATATCCTTAGTCAATTTAACATGACTAGGCAAAGGTGTGCTGATAGCTTTTGCATTCTCCACATGAAATCTCTGCAACACCTTTTCAACATAATTGGCCTGAGATAAAAACAATTTTCTATTTTTCCTATCTCTACAAATTTTCATACCAAGGATTTGTTTTGCTGCCCCCAAATCCTTCATAGAAAAATATTTTGCTAACTGTTGTTTTAGCTCACTTATGTGATCCATGTTAGACCCAACTACAAGCATTTCATCAACATATAAACAAAAAATAATGTAGCTATCATTATCCAACCTCTTAAAATAAACACAATGGTCAGAATTACACCAGTTGTAACCTTGCACAGCCATAAAACTATCAAATTTCAAGTACCATTGCCGAGGTGCTTGTTTCAAGCCATATAAACTTTTCTTCAATCTGCACACTAGTTTCTCCTTACCTTTGACCTCAAATCCTTTTGGTTGATCCATATATATTTCCTCTTCCAAATCACCATGGAGAAAGGCTGTTTTAACATCAAGCTATTTTAAATGCAAATCTTCAACAACCACAATACTTAAAACAATACAAATAGAAGTCATTTTAACAACAGAAAAAAAAAATATCATCAAAATCAATACCCTATTTCTATGTAAATCCCTTTACAACTAATCTGGCTTTAAATATTTTCTTACCTCCATCCTCCTCTTTTAGCCTATAAATCCATTTGTTTGGTAAAGCCTTTTTACTTGTAGGCAACTTGAATAATTCCCAAGTCTTGTTTTTCAGCAAGGAGTCCATTTCTTCTTCCATTCCACGCTCCCACTGAACCTTGGTATCCAACTGCATAGCTTCATCATAATATTCTGGTTCACCTGCATCAGTTAATAAAATAGTATACAAAGAGGGAGAGAATCTTTCTAGAGGTCTACTTATCCTTGAAGATCATCTAACAGGAGTTTGTGGTATTTGTTGCTGTTGTTATTGCCCAACATGAGGAACCACTAAAACATCATTGTTTGGAATATCATCCAACACTGCATAATCATTTTCTTTCTTCTCATGTTGTAGCAATAGATCTTTGTACAACACTTTCTCATTGAATATGACATCCCTGCTTCTCACAATTTTCTAATTTTCAAAATCCCAAAGCTTATAACCAAATTCATCAATGCCATATCCAACAAATACACATTTTTTTGATTTTGCATCAAGCTTGGTTCTATTTTCAGAATCTACATGTGCAAATGCTTCACAATCGAAGGTTTTGAGAAAAGAATAACTCACCTTCTTACCTTTCCATGCTTCCTCTGGAATACCACAACCCAAATGATTAGAGGGACCTCTATTAATTAAATAAACAACAGTGTTTACAGTCTTTGCCCACATTTTTAAAGGCAGTCCAACATGCAATCTCATAGTCCGTGCACGCTCCATTATTGTTCTATTCATGCGCTCAACCACTCTATTTTCTTGTGGAGTCCTTGGAACCATTTTCTACAAATACCATTAGAGGAACAATAATCTTCAAACTCTTTATTGCAATACTCACCACCATTATCAGATTTGAGACATTTTATCTTTTTACTCGTCTCATTCTCAACCAAGCTTCTCCATTTTTTAAAAGTTTCAAATACATCAGATTTCTGCCTAAAGAAATAAATCCATACCTTCCTAGTTGCATCATCAATGAATGTAACATAATACAGAGAGCCACCAAGAGAAGATACCTGACCTAGTCCCCATACATCCATATGCACAAGCTCCAATTTCTCATCTTTCTTTTGCTTCCCATCCTTGAGAAAACTAACTTTCTTTTGTTTTCCATACACACAACTTTCATAGAAATCCATATTAACACATTTTAGACCTGGTAAAACATTATTTGAATGAAGTACTTTCATACCTTTTTCACTCATATGCCCAAGTCTATCATGCCACAGTGCTAATTCAAAGTCAACAACTGTATGATCTTCTACCTACTGAACTGCAACAACTATTCCTGAACATTGACCTTTTTTTGTAACAATTAAAGTAGAAGGAACAGTATGACCTATACAAAGATATAAGGTGCCTACTTTCACATCTTTTGCTACCACTAAGGCACCCTTTATGACCCTCTAGTTTTTATCACTAAAAGTAACAACACAACCTTCATCATCTAGTTGCCCTACTAAAATGAAATTTTTGTTTAAATTTGGAACATGCCTTACCTCACGTAGTAGACAATGATTCCTGTTCTACAACTTAATCTTGATTCTTCCCTTTCCAACAATCTAACAGGGTTCGTTAGCTCCTAAATAAACCAGCCCAAAATCCCCTTGGACATAATCAAGAAAATAACTTCTAGGGGGGTAGCATGAAATGAAGCCCCTGAATCTAACACCCAAGAATCATCAGCATTATCAAGGGAAATAATCAAAGCAACCTCATCAAATTTATTACTTACCACATTTTCCTCTTTACTTCCTTCTTTTTTGTCTACTTCTTTATTTTTCCAAGACCAACAATCTTTCTTCAAATGACCTAGCTTACCACAGTACTAGCAATCCCTCTTGTCTCTAGATTGGGACTTTCTGTCCTTTGATTTTCCTTGTGACTTCCCATGATTTCTAGAATTGTTTCCTCTCTCCTTTGTTCTACACCTACTTTTTGCATTCAAAACACTACCTGATGTGGATGTTCCACTTGAGCTTTTCCTACAAATTTCCTTGCTCAAAATAACACCAACAACATCATCAAACTTCAATGTATTTGAACTAGAAACAAAATTGCTAACAACCATTAACAAGCTATTCTAGCTTTCAGGCAAAGAACAAAGAATCAAAAGAGCCCTAAATTATTCATCAAAGTTTACTTTTATAGAAGTTAATTGACTGGTGACTGTATTAAACTCATTCAAATGATCAGTAACTGACCCACCTTCTACCATTTTCATATTAAATAAACACTTCATAAGAAATACCTCATTTGAAGTGGAAGGATTTTCATATAACTTTACCAGGGTTTCCATCAACTCTTGAGTTGTCTTTGTTGTTGTAATACTGAACACCACTGATTGTGCTAGACATAGATGAATACTGCCAAGAGCCTTTATATCCAAGAACTCCTAGTCCTCATTTGACATTGCTGCGGGTTTCTTGGTTTTCCCTTCCAATGACTGCCATAAATCCTTCTGGTAGAGATAGTCCTCCATCTGCATCTTCCATAACTGATAGTTCTGCCCATTAAAATTCTCAACCTTCTTACCCTCGTCTGCCATTCCTCCCACTCAACTGTGAGACTCCCACTCAACTGCGAGATCTTCCTACAGACGATAATCAAAACACAACCCGCTCTAATACCACTTGTTAGGGTTAGAAATGGTAGATATATAACAACTAAATGCAGATTTAATTAATAAACAAAGAAATTAACACACACAAAATAAATCATAACACAAAGAATTTAACGTGGTTCACCCAATCTGGGCTACATCCACCAAACTGTAGCCATCCAATACTTTTATTATCCAGTGTAAAAACCTATTACAATCTTATGAATAATTGTGTTTTTTATCATACCGTAATCCCATCCCAACCCCTTTTTAACAAGCTTATAAGCTTCCAGATTTTAGGGTTCTACAAAATTAGATTTTTCCTTTTTCATTGATTTTTCCCATTTTCAGTGATCACACAAAAAATTAGGAAGAAAATTTTTCGATAGGGGTCGGGGTGTATAGTATACCATGGGCTATATAGTATAGCATGATCAGTTGTCACATACCAACACTCCTATGCCTTTGTTTCTAGAAATAAAACCACCTACCCCTATTTGTGTATCTCCTTTAGTTGTTGTCCTGTCTGTTCCAACAATAGGTTATCATAACACAACCCAAGAAATTTTTGCTCCAGCCCAAAACCAAGAGATTCAAGAGATTAAAAGCATACTCAAGACCTTTGGGAATGATCTTGTGAGCATTAAAAAGAAAGTAGGTCATGAACATATGCCTTACCAGGCCACTTATCAACAAAACTAGCCAAATAGGCCTGCCTTTCAGAATGATTATCAAGGCCAAAGGAAGACTTTTAACCCTAGGCCATTCCAATCCTACAACCCAAATGCATCTAGTTCATCAAAGAAACTTATGCCCCAAAATAATATTGCCCAAGATTTCGATTGGTGTTATCCATGCAATCAACCCCATAACCAATCAATGTGTGTTAATGGTATGAGAAATAAGGTTTTAATGGTCCAAAACAACTATGCTAGTTCAAAAAATGTTTCAAAAAATGTTGCAAATCAGAATCAGGAATAACAAGATAATTTCAATGTTGCCTTGCCAAACTGACAAACTTATAAGTTCTGTGGCGTGAATGACTAGGATCAAAAAAGTTTTCCTATTTCAGATAATACAAAACAAAAAAAAGAGAGCTATGGATTTGGGGCAGCAAGCTGGAAATTCATAGCAGTAACCAACAAACAGTAAGCAACCCATTTTATCATCAAATGTTAACGTTGCAATGTACCCTAAAGTGCAGATTCTACAAACAGGCCAAGAGATACCTAGTAAGGAACAGTCCAGGACACAATTGCATCCTTTACAAAAGCAAAATGATGTTGTTGTTACAAAAAACCAGTAGAAGGTAAATCCCACTTCTTTCAATATTGTCGAACATCTCAAAAAAGCTATTGTCAACATGTTTATATTAGATGCTTTGTATATCCCAGGTCAGAAAATTTTGTTGCAAAATGCCTTAGCTGAGATATCTATTTCTGATGATATTGATCAATGGGTTGCTAAAGTCATGCTTGCTAATGATCTGGAGGATAAAAATGAGCAGAAAACTAAAGAGGTAAAGCCTCCCTTGTTTTATTTAAGTATGATTATTGGCGATAAAATTATTCATAATTGTATGGTTGATTTTGGTGCCAGTAGTTCAGTCACGCCTAAGAGTTTAGCCAATAAGTTAGGTCTTGTTTATGATCCTAACCCCCAAAAAGGCGTAGTGCAATTAGATGGGTCTATTGTTAGAACCACTAATATAATTAGGAACTTGGCATGTACCTTGTATGCATCCCCGAGCTTTGCTATTCATTAGCATATACATGTTATCGATTTACCACCACACTTCGACATTTGCCTCTTGAGAGATTTCACAGCCAAGCTGGGTGGATTTTTTTCCTTTGATTGGTCTCATTTTCTTTCTAGAACAAGGTATGGTACGAAAGTGAGTATAAATTTTGAGCCTCTAGCCAAAGACCATATCAAACCATATTTGGAAAATCCTGTAAACACTAACCTCTATGCCACCCATGTATTGGAGGAGAAAACCATGACTTCAGATTGCAACACCCATATAGAAAGTATGAATCTAGATGAATGGGCAGCCGAAGATCATGAGCTAGATCCTTTCCATTACATAGATGAGATAGGATTAGGAGTCTATATGATTCGTGAACCTAATTTTGATATGCCTAATCTTTACTAAAAGGAGAAACAGTCTTTAAAAGTAGAAAATGAGCTTTGGAAGCTTTACTTTGATGGTTCGAGAAGTAGTATTGGTACTGGAGGTGGAGCTATGCTGATTTCACTAGAGGGTGATAAATATTTTTTAGCTTGCAGATTTGCTTTCAGCTATTCAAATAACACAGCTGAACATGAAGCATTGGTACATGACTTAGAGCAGGCCCGAAAGAGAGGTATTGAATGTTTATGCATCTATGGTGATTTAGAGCTAATAGTGAATTAGGTCAAAAATTTAAATGCTGCAAAAAATATTTTTCTTAAGAAATATAAGCACTGTGTATGGGATTTGATGGAAGATTTTGATGCTTTTAATATTGTTTGAGTTCCTAGAAATGAAAATAAACATGCTACTGGATCACTGCCATAGGAGCCCAATTTGACATTCTAAATGAAATTCATAAGTTAGAAACACATCAATATGTAAAAATAGTAGTCAGACCTTCCATGCCTGACAATAATGTGAGTTGGGAGGTTTTTGATAGTGATGAGAAAATTGTAAGTTTTTTAATTGTTGAAGCTAAGTTTATAGATGGAAACCAACACAAGTGGTAGTAGCAATATGACAACCAGATTGTGCAGTTGAAGACAAAAAAGCTGCCAAAAGGTTTGGTGACCTTGGAATCTATGTTCAACTCAGATGACCATGTATGAAAAGACAAGTGAAACCTGACTATTAAAGAACACTATGAAGCGATTGGAATCTTCAAAGGAAATCTTCTCAAGCTAGGAAAGGTATGTAATAAAGAAGAACAACAAGAATTTATTCTGTTATGCCAAAAATTTAGTGATGGTTTTGCTTGGGAGTACAAGGATTTGAAAGGTTTTGACCCCAAACTAGCCCAACACACTATTGAACTAGAACCGGATGCAAAACCAGTAAGGTAGAAAAAAAACCTCTTAACCCCAAATTAGAACACCTTATGAAGGCTAAATTGAATAAATTATTTGAGAGTGGTATTATTTTTCCTATCAATCATACTTCTTCAGTATCAAACTTAGTTCTAGTTAGGAAGAAAAGTGGGGAAATTAGATTATGTGTTGATTTTCGAGATTTAAATAAAGCTTCACTGAAAGACCACTACCCACTCCCTTCCATGGAGCAAATTCTGTAGGTAGTTTCTAGTTCTGATAGATTTTCTTTGTTAGATGGTTACTCAGGTTACAACCAGATTCTGGTTAAGCAAGAGGATTAATTCAAGACAACATTCATAACTAAGTGCGGCATGATGGCCTACAAAAATATTCCTTTCAACTTATCTAATGCTAGAGCAACTTTTCAGTGAGTGATGGATATGGCCTTTCACGGCCTTATGAACAAGTTCGTTCTAATATATTTAGATGATATTACTTATTTTTCAAAAAATGCTAATGAGCATCTTGATCATTTAGAGCATATTTTCTAGAGATGGAGAGAGTTCAAAGTGTCTCTCAACCCAAAGAAGTGTATATTTTATGTACATGAGGGTAAACTCCTTAGACATATTGTTTCAAACAAGGTATTTCTATCGACTCTAAAAGAGTCTCTACAATTCTTGAATTACCATTACTAGTTCACAAGAAAGGCTTGCAAAGCTTTATTGGAAGAATAAATTTTGTGAGGAGGTTCATACCGAATATTGCAGCTTTGCTACAACCTCTCACTTCTACGCTTAAAAAGAATATGCCTTTCAGTTGGACCAAGGAAGGTAAGAGGAGCTTTGAGAAGACAAAGGAAGCCCTTGCAGCTGCTCTTACTCTCATTAATCCAAATTTTGACAAAGACTTCATTATATATGCTTTTGGAGGAGTAGATATTGTTTCAGCTATGTTACGCCAGCAAAACAATGAAGGCTTGGAGCAGCCTGTAGCTTTTTTCAGCCAGGTATTACATGATTATGAGGTGAAGTATTCTTTTGTTGAGAAGCATGTTTTTGTTGTTTTCAGAAGCCTAAAAAAGTTCAGGCATATGTTGTCCAATGGTAAGATTCACCTGTTGGTTTCTCATTCAATTGTTAATGATTTCTTACTTTAAAAAATATATTAATGATAAACGTGTTGGTTGGATAACCAAAGTGATGGAATTTGACATTGATATTAAGGTAACCAAGATTGTTAGAGGCAAGGGTTTGTGTGAACAGATTATAGGAAATGAGGACAATAACTTGAAAGAAGCTGGAAATATTGACAAAGTACTAAACAATGATGATGTAGTTGTTGTTCCAGTTTCTTCTGCTACTTGGTTGCAACAAATGATTCACTATTTACAAACTAGTGAGTGCCCTGAAGGCTTAGATAGAGAAAAAAGAAGGTATTACAGACTGTAGGCTATTTCTTTTGCAATCATTGATGACATTCTTTATAGGAGAGAATTTCAAGGTGTTTTGTTAAGGGGCATTCAACCTTATCAAGTTGATAAGATTTTAGCAAATTTTCATGATGGGCCTTTAGGAGGTCATTTTGCTACAAGGACAACTCTATAAATTATGCGAGCTAGTTATTACTGGCTGGATCTTTTTAAAGATGTTATTGCTTGGGTTCAAAAATGTAAAAAATGTGATTTATTTTTTGGAAAACATAGGCTTGTAGCTTTGCCTCTGCATCTGATTCAAGTAGAAAAACCCTTTTCCAACTGGGGCTTAGACTTTATTGGTCCAATCAACCCACCTTCAAGCATGGGCCATAAGTGGATACTTACTTCCATAGATTATTTTACCAAGTGGACCGAGGCAGTTGATTTGAAAGAAGCAAATGAGACTTATGTGCTCAATTTTTATCAAGACTTAGTGTCGATATTTGGTACTCCAAATTCAATAATCTCTAACAATGGTTTGGATTTTATCGGTTTAAGGATTTTTTATTGGTTGGTTAAAAATAACATCTATTTGAACACATATTCTAATTATTATCCACAAGGCAATGGTCAAGAGGAATCTACAAATAAGAATCTGATTTAGATAATCAAGAATACTATTGAGGATAATCAATGAACATGGCATGAAAAGATAAAGTTAGCTCTTTGGGTTAACAGAATAACTCCTAAAATGGCCACTAGTTGTTCTACCTTTGTTTTAACTTATGGAAAAGAAGCTAAGCTACCTATTTTTGTTGAATTTCCAACTTTAATTTATGTTAAAGAGCTAGAACTGTTGAATGAGCAGCCTCTTGAGGTAATATTTGCACAATTGATAGAACTTGAGGAGACTAGGAAAGAAGCTCTAAGGCAACTTCAAATACATCAAGCTCAAATGAAGAGCTCTTTTGATAAGAGGGCAAGACCATGAGAGTTCATTATTGGTGATCTAGTCTTCAAGTAGAATGAATATAAGAGTAGACCTGGATGACATTCCAAATTCGATGCAATTTGGGACGGGCCTTATTTAATCATAGAGTATAAGGAGCACAATGCTTTTTAGCTTTCCAAGTTGACTGGAGATGTGTTGTCTATCCCAGTTAATGGGATCCACGTCAAGCATTTCCTCTAAGATAAGTCCTATCTTGTAAATAAGTAGATTAGTAGTGAAAATAAGTTTGTTACATGCATTTCTTTTCAGTAGTTTTCTTTTCCCTAAGCGGTGCAATGCATGTTCTATTGGCCATCAGAACCTGTTAGTTTTCTTTCTACTTTGTTTCATTTTGTTTTGCTGCTGTTTGGAGTGTTACTATTCAAGTTTCTGAGTTTCATGAAGGGGTAGATTTGACTCCATGCCCAATATATTTTTAAAGGAAACTAATCTAATGCTTAGCTAGCAAGCATTTAGTGGAAATCACCAAAATGTTACCAATTTTTTGCTACAACTCAATTGGTGGAGCTGGTTAAAATATTGTTATATCTTAAGTGAAAATTATAGTTATTTATGCATTATTCTTAAGTGTTGCTTTCACTTTATTCATCATTCATCAAGTGATAGTTATGCAAATGTTTTTAAGGAGCTAAATTTTAGAAGTATTATTCATGTTTTTGCAAAAGAATCAAATGGATTAGTACAAAATTGATCATACAAACAATAAAGCATTTCAACTGCTTTCATTTATTTCATGATGCTTTTCGTATTTACAACATTTCATTTGATTGCAAGAATTCAAATGATGATACATTCAAAGGATAGTACAAAATTGCATGGAGATGCATTTTATTTTCAAAATGAAAAGTAGAAGGAATGAAATTAAATATCCACACAAGCCATGGATGTAAATATTACAATGCATCATAAACAACATACTACACTATGGAATATGCATAAAAGGAAAAATCACATAAGTATAGACATAATCATCATTTCTTGTGTTGATGACTAATGCAGAAGTTGCGCACCATTTGTCTTCTTTGAGCTCCATTGACCTATAGGAAGGAAAAGAGGGATGTTAGAGCTCTGACTATGAATATACCTACATGAACCATCAACAATAATGTAGTATGCTACTAATCATACACTGAAACAATCAAGAAAAATTCAAAAACATGAATTGAAAGAGAGACATCAACATCATCATATATTGTTTTATGCTAACATCATTTGTTTCTTTGTGCAGGTATAGAGAAAATAATGAACTTGATTATCATTTTAAGATCAAGCATGTGGAGAAAAATAGGCTCCCACAAGGGTAGAGTTCAACATGTTTCCCCTTATACATTACAAGTGGGCTGAGAAGGAGATTGCAATCATCATATTCATCAAGAAAGGAAATATACAACTGAAAGAGTAAAACAAAGTTCATCCATCAAGTTATTAAGCCGACTTTTCACTCATAACAATCAAGTATTCTTCTTGAAAGCTACAGGTGAACAATAGGTTTAAATGAACTTAATAAATTCAACTAGAATACATCATTTTCATAATTACAAATTTCAAATGTTGCTATACAATTTTCTTTTTTCTATCATGGGTGTCGTTATGCATCTTATTTCATGATATTACAACAATATTCTATCTTTAAGCAATTATAGTGAACAGGCATACATAATTCCTCACTAATAAGAGCACTATCACATATTTTCTTTTCATTTGAGAAGAGCAAGTGCATAAAACAGTTTTAAATAATGGAGCATAAAAGTGCATGAAGAGTGCCAAGTTGAAGAGCATGAATATGTAAGGAGAGTCATGCATGAAGAGAACTCCAAAATTTTCAAGCATCAGGGTTTGTGCATCATTGTGTCTAAAATGAAAACAGTTCCAAGAATACACTGCTCTTGACAGTTTGTTTTATCATCCCAAGAATATTTAGCATGAAGTTGAAGGAAAACAAAATATGGAACAAGTTTGATAAGGATTAAATTCATAGAAGTCATTTCTAGAATGCAGACTCTTTACCATGATTACATCACATGAGTTTTGATCCTACAAGTAATGAGTGTTTATTCTCTTAAAATAACAAGCTTGAATCTTTTGTTCATAAGGAAGGAAAATACAACAAGAGGTTTGGGCCAGATCACAAAATTTTTCAAAAACTTGTAACCCACCTGGGTATTTTGTTATGTCTTCTCATCTGAAACAGAAGAAAATTTTGTTTTCATACAAGGGGAGCTTTTTTGTACATAGTGCAAAGCTTATAAAATTTGATGTCTTGACAGAAGGAAGCAAGCACATGGTGTCACAAAGATAAAATAGAGCTACAAATTTACAATTTTGAGTATGTCAAATACGCACATTGGGTTTGTAGCTAAATAAAAAAATCACAAAAACCTATATGAGTTTCTTGTCTCAGAAGTATAGTCTTTTTCAAAGTAACATTTACCCATATAGGGGTTTTTATAGTAAATTCAAAATACAATTGAAATGCAATGAAGGGGTCAAGCTCAGATTTTGGAGAGACCTAGAATACACATTATTATCCTTAAAAGACATATTTCTTTCATTTTCAGAATACCCACATTGGGGTTTTGAAATTTAAAAGAAAACAGTTTCATTTTCATGAACACTCACATGGGTTCTTAACAAATACAAAAATGAGAAGATTCTTTCAAGTTTTATGAATACCCAAATGTGGATTTTCACTCAGGATGCAGATTTTCCATGATTTCCAGTTTACCCACTTGGGGGTTTTCAACAAAAATAGAAGAAATGTATTTCCTTCATAATATCAAATACTCATATAGGGGTTTGTTTTGGAAACTTAGATTTCTTCATATTACGGTGGACCTCATTGGTTTTATCAGAAATCATAGAATAAATATAGATTTTTTGAAATGCAAATACCCATATGGAGTTTTTGTCCTAGATACAATGAATACACAGTATGCTCTCTTAGGTCGGGACCATAAAGTGACATATCACCCATTTCGTGCATGAGCATGGAATGGCCAAATAGAGGGATTTATAACTAGAAAAATCTCATTTGGAGACTAAAGATTTCTTTTGGGTCAGTCATTTCGGCCTCAAGATCTGAAGAAAAACAATGGATATCATCGAGAATTTCTGAGTAAAAATTCATTTTAAACATATATACATGGCACGACCTAGGGATTGGCCCTAAGATTCATTCATAAAAGTTGACCTTCTAACAGAGTATAAAGTTTTTATAAGCTTTCTAAAATGAGAAAAGATGTTCCTAGAAGTATAAAGGAGAAGATAGCTTACCGTGCGTGCCATATTGGAGCTCTCAAACACATAGCCGATCCTCACAAGAACTTCCAACACAGAGGTCGAGCTCTTTTAACTGGCGAGAAAGAAAATAGAAGCAAAGGAAAGAAGATACAAAGCCATAATGCATTAGAGAGTAAACTTGTGCTACGGCCTCAAGGCCAGAAAGTGGCTTGAAAAGACAAAATGAGGAGTTACAAAAGGACCACAATAAGCTCATAAAAGGTTCTTACCATTAGAAGACATGGAGATTCAATGAAAACAACAACCATGGACACTTAATTTTCATCAAAAAAAGAAAAAGAAACCCTAGCTCATGCATGGCAACACTTCTTGTAGAGTCTTTTCCTTCAAAGTCAAATGATGCAAATGATGTGAAAAAGGTGGAAGGATTTAGTTTTGTTCATTAGGGTTTCTCAAACCCTAAAATGAATTAGGAGATTTATTGCTTTAGTTTTAAAATTTCCATGCCAAACTGAATACCATGATGCGAATAAAAGATGATTTCCTAAGTCCATCAATAGTGAAGGTCAATTCCCATGCCTTTGGAATTTTGAAAATATTATGCCCTAAGCCTTGTCAAACACATGGTCATCGATCCCTTAGGCCTTATATTATCATATGGTGGCGGGTTTCCCATGTTTAGGTTCCCATTCACATATCAAACCCTACTAATATGTGCCTTGGGTTATTTTTTTTCTAAATTGATTTTGAAGAAATCAATTAAATATAAATGTTGAAGATACTGTTTCCTTGGGGGATAAGCTTTCATGCCTTAGATTTATCTATTTTTTATTGATTTTGGAGAAATCAATTATGATTAGAGGATAATATTGCTCATGTTTTATGATTTTTTAAGAAAATCAAATTGTATTGGAGGAAGATAAGTTTGTATTTTGCAAAATATTTTCAATAAATGTTTAATTATAAATCTGCAAGTCATTGTAAAGCAAGATTAAAGCAATATTTTATAAATTGCTTAATTTTTGCTATTTTTAGCAAATTTTTTGAGGAATATTGCCTTGGTCAGATTTGAGATTCCTACTAGAGGGATAAGATGTTTTTTTTTCTTTAAAAGTAGATTTAGCCTATTTTTAGAGGTTTGACAGTATGGGCATGCAAAAAGTGAGTTTTTCTGCTTTTGTGCAAGCTAATTCGACAATTTTGATACCTTTTCTTGGGCTTATCTTTTTGAGCTCGGATTAGGGTTTTGGAGATATTTTATCTTGAAGAAGACTTAGTTTATTCTTCTTCTCAGTTCAGTTGGTAGTTTCTTGCTCTTAACATTTTGAGCTTGAAAATTCATTTGTACTTAGTTTAGATAGATACACTATTTTAGTTTCAATAAAACAATAGAGTTCTCCTTTTCATTTCTTTTCTCAACCTTGTAACAAAAAATTGATGTCTTTGTGTTTTCAAGCTTGAAGCTCCTTATATGTCTTGATTTTATGAGTCTTTGTATAGAATTTCATGTTTTCAGGTTGCATGATGTATTCAATACTTTCGAATCTTCATGCAAATTACTGATGAAATCATGTACTAATGAGGTTGTGAGTAGTAAAATATGAATGTTTTATAAATAACAATTAACCATTAGTTAGTGTTAAATTTCATTTTCAAATTATCCTTCTGTCCTTTTTTTCTCATAAATTACTTAGAATAGGATCCATCTTTCAGAGAACTAGATCACTCTGGAGATTCCTTCTTCATTCAGATCACCCACATTTGAAGAAGGTTTTCATGTGTTATTAGATTTCTGAATATTGTATTCAGTAGGGTGCAAATCTAATTGATAACACAAGTATTGATGAATGCTTTAGTAAAGTAGATCAAATAATGAATAAGGTTATCTAAAATATTGAGGAAGTAGACCATGATCTGATGAAGTTAAATAAGGCGCTCCTCTGGGGTGCATATTTAACTCTGTGGATGAAGTTTTGGCCTTGTCAGTGATCTTCATGAAATCGTTGACCAGTATCACCTTCCATAGGTTGTGTAGAGGAGATAGGTTGATACAGGAAGGAGGCCATTACACACACTAGATGATACTTCAATAGAGTCCCGTGCCATAGAAAAATGGCCCCTTGTCATTTTCACGGCCTTTTAGGTCTTGTTTCATGTTGTTTGAACTATTTTTCTCTAATTTTATGTTGTAACATGGCTTGAACATGCATATTTAGGTACTAAAATTCAAATAATGATGTCTTGTGAAGGTGTTGTGAATTTTTTTTAAAAATTACTACATTATTGTAGACTCTATTTATCACAATTCACCTAAAAATCACCTTTCCGTCACTAAACAAGTCCTATTTTGAAATTTTGTAAAGTCTTGTAACAAGATTTCATGCTTTTTTAGGCACAATTTCACTATTTATCCATTTCTCATGCTTTATTTTATTCCTTTATTCCCTCAAATGTCCTAATTAAGTGTATTTTTGAATGTAAGTCTAACAAACAACATTAAATAAAACTTAATTCCTAACACATATTTTCAGGTCCTAGGTGGGACCCATTTGTGATGGGCGATGAATGAGTCCCCCTTGGCTCCAAATTCAGAAATCTTAAAATTTTGTTTCGAGTTTTTATTCAAAATCACTTGATGTTGGCCTATGATGAGGTATGAATTTTTAAATAAGGCACATGATTGTTTAAATAATTGATTTTCACCTCATTTTACATCTCCTACAATTCTCCAACATTCACACATCATATTCAAGCATTCAAGCATCTTACAACATCTTATCAAGCAATAGTCAAGCACTTTGGAGCATCCATTGAAACTACTTTAGATTTGCATTATCAAGGGTTTGGTAAGTTGATAGCTATTACATGTTATTGGTTTATCATTCTCTTTCATTTCATTGTTTCATTAAGGGTTTGATTACCAAAAGTGGGGTTGGACCAAGGAAAACCCCTATTTGCTAACCCTCAACCATTTTTCCCCTACTGCATGTGTGTTTGCGAACCTAGGTATGCAGATTTAACAAGATTTTTGGTGTTGAAGATTGGTAAACAAGTCAACTAGCTACTTAAAGTCAACTCATTCATATTTCAAGCTTGGAGAAGGTTTTCTATCCGTTTCCTACATAATTGACTTAGACAACCCGATAATCAAAGATTTCCAAATCTGTTGTTGCAAAGTTGTCTCTTGATTTTTTAGAATTTTGGAAGAGAACCGATTCACCATAAGTGGAAAATGAGTCCCACCTTAGGATTGTAAATCTAAGTTTTGTCAGATTCTAGATCTCGACTGTCAGAAACCAATTCCCAATACTTTTTCACTAGCGGGAGGACTAATTTGCCACCCTGGGCAAATGAGTCCCACTATGAAATTTTAGTGATTTTAGTCAGCATCCACAACATTCCCAAATCATCAAAAATTTCCTAGGTGAACTCTTTTTCATCTCATTTCTTTCTATTATGCATTATTCCTCCTTTTAGTTGATTGTTTGCATATCACAGTATGTTTTGCAACATAGTTTAAATATTTTTTTTGCATTCATATTCATTCACTTAAATCACTCAATGCATTTATTTTGCTTCCTTTAGCTTAGAAAATATCATACATAACATTAATTTGAATGAACCCTTAGCATTTTTGGGCCCTATCTCTCTCCTTTTAGGTGAAATACCCTGTAAGAGTTAGAGAAGTCCATAGGAAACCAAAAAATCAATGGTTCAAGTTCCTAAAAGTTAAAGGATAAGAAAGTGACCCAATTAAGGCTTCATTATGCAACACCTTAGGAACCTTTGAACTATGCCAACTGGGGGTCGTAGGTTGGGTTGTAAGGCGACAACCTCACAACACTCCTAAAGTATGAGGAAAGGAATTGTCAATATCACAAAATGGAACCAAAATGGTTCATGTCAAGTTCACCAAAAATGTAAGAGATGGGGAATAACCATGTTCAAGGTGCTAGGTCATGGAGGGCCAAGAGTGGAAGGCTATCTTAACTTACCTCAACTTGACGAGGTGTTAGGAAATGCAAGACAAGAATGATGAGGACTATAGGGTCCTTCAATCAATCTGTAGACCTGAAATATAGGATGAGGCTATGCAAGATGGTTTTCAAGTTCAACACTATGCCTTAGGAATATCTCTACCTGAGGATGGAAGGGTGGTCATGGGACAATAGCACAGTGCGCTGGAGTCTCCCAAATGTGCTAGAGTTAGAACGACCAGACAACTTAAGAGACCAGGTCAAAACTAGGAAAATAAGATAACAACCTATCTAACTACCACTAAAGGGCCAAAGTAACACTATTAAGTAAACACAATATTCTCTAATGTGATAAAATAAAAATGTGAGAGTTAGGGTGGCAAGAATGATCTCACAAAGAAATTTGTTTTCCAACTAGCTCCTAAAAGCATGTCCACCTACACACAAAGTGGAGGGAAAATGTTGGGTGGCTATATAGGGGCTTGCCTTAGTCAGACCCCCATTTAGGTGTTTCAACCTCCATGGACAACCAAGAAAGTGAGTATGATAAAGAAATTAATGTAATGAAGAACACTAAAACACTACAAAACAATAAATGCAATTACTCAACCAAGTAATAGAGAGGAATGGGAAGCTTACCACCTGCACCAAAAGCACTCAAGGCTAATGGAGGATAGAATGAGAGTACTCAAACCTTTGCTACAATGGTTTTTTCCTAAATTTTTTCTATTGAAGTGGTTGAGTGAATTTTTTGTTGCTATGGAGTGCAAAAGTGCTGCTAGGATGCTTGAAGAGTGTGCTAAGAGATGAAGTTGAATTCTTGAAGTTGTGAAGAAGAATGTGTAGAATCTAGAATTCATGTAGAAGGAGGGAATTTGAAGGAGAGATGAATAAAATGGCCATATTCAGGTTAGTCAGCTGAAGAGGGCATTACAAGTCGACTACCAATGAGAATTGTAATGCCTCTACATGTTCAACCATAGGAATCTGCCAGAGACATAAGCACATGACGTAGACATCTATGCGTTGTGTAGGAATCCCTAATAGAAACTCCTCTATGGAAACTTGAAACAAGGTCCAAGTGGAATGAAAGTAGTAGGCTTAGATGTAATTAAGCCTCCAAACTTGGTTTCTAAAGTGGAGTAAGGAAAAAAGGGGAATTTTCATAAGGGGTAAAAATTCACTCTGATATAGCTTAATTTAATCAATCAATGAAAAGAAGATGGGTTTAAGGATGAAATGATTTTAATATATCATATTCAAGTGTGTAGTATCTTTCAAGAAATTTTTAAGTGTCTAAAAAATCAATATACCATCATCATTTCATTGCATCATATTTTCACATCATAACATATTAGGCATGTAATTTCATTTACATTGCATCAAAATCATAGTCCGCTATCATTTATCACCTTGCATATACATTGCATCGACATTTTATAAGCATTTCTTAATAATAATCATATCATACATCATATTTTGAATTCACATTAGACATTTATAATCATCACATTCATAGGCCATAAACATCATATTATGTAAAATTAAATGCATCCATCTATCACATAAACATCTATCATCTAAACATACATTAAGTCATTGCATGATCATCCATAAATGCATAAACATCATAAAAGCATAAAAATCCATAACATAATCATAGCCATGAAACATCATAACATAAGACTGCATATCATAAATCACCACCAAAATCATATCATATATCAATTCAAAATGTGTCACAGTACAATGTCAAGATGTCTCATATATATATAAAAAAAAAAACTCACAGGCTCAGTGTTCAAAATACAAGTGTACGGATATATATGTCAACTAGGCTCTAGCCAAAGCTCCCCTCATCTCTTCCATGTGACTGTTGTGGTGATCTCCATGACCTGTGCTTTGATGGTGGCCTACCATATGGACATGTCCATGTCATCCCTAATACCCCTCCACTGCTCTATGACCTATTGTGTGACCTATCGCTACTCAATGCCTCAAATTCACTTGATTTTTTTCACTCTAGTGGAACATTAGCCTCATGCAGGTCTCTATAATACTACTCTCATCAGCCTACTCTTATAGTACTGCAACCATGTCTACACTAGACCCATTGAGGGTGGAAATATATTCTGTAATCTATTTCTCTACCTCCTTCCTCCTAATCGCATCTATGTCTCTCTCTTTTTGTAGAGTATCCCATGTAGTCTTCAAACTATCCCTCTTTAACCTCAATGCTCCCACCTCATCCTCTAATGCTTGTATCTTGGTAGATGCCAACTCTAGTTGTGTCTACAAGTTAGCTATTCATTGATCAGTGGGACCGTCTTTGCCTCTGACTCCTACCTCCTCCAATCCTTCCTCCACATTAACTCCTATCACAATCCTCTCTTAGAGGACTCACTTTACCTCTCCTATACCTACCCTGTCACATCTCTCCTCATCCTGGTGCTCCTCCTCCACCTCGACCTCCTCCATCTCCACATTTGGGTGTCCCACCTCCAAACCCAACACCTCCTCATGATGCCCCTCCTCTGCTACCCTCTCCTTAGTTACCTGCTTGTCCTCAGCCTCCTCATGGGCTAGTAACAATGGCCTCACCACCAATTGTCTCCCTACTCTCCTCCACCTACCTCAACTTACTCCTCTACCTCCTCTACCATCACCTCTATCATCTCCTCTCTATGTCACCCCTCCCTGCATCTCCCCATCCTCCTCTCCATCCTTTATCCACCTCCAGCCTCGTGGGCCCCTACCTCGGTGCTCTATAGGTGCTAGTTGATTAGGGTCTATATATGGAACTGGCTTGTGAGTCCCCCACCATGCATGATACTCTACGATCATCCCTGGATTTGTTGCATCCCCTCTCCAAACCCACTACACTGGCTATAGTGCATCAATATCATACTCTACCATCACAATTGGTATAACTTGTGCCCATGGATGCACCTCCCATGAGGAGTGTTCAAACTTAGTTGTCCCTCAAGGAATATCATGTACCTCTCCAAACTATCTCCTCACCTACTCTAGAAGATACTATTCAATGATATGTTGGGACTACACTGTGCAACTGATCAAATATCTAGGATGCCTACAACCATGGTAGATGTTGATCCTCATCATCCCACTATTGAAAATCTTTATACAACTCAAAAAAAATCTCACTAATACATCTATACCATGTCTCTAGTATCCTGTATCACCCACATGCATTTGTGTGACTACACCACCATACAAATATGCATATGGCATCCCATCTCCCAGTTGATGCCACACCATCAAACGAAACACTACAATGTACTCCCATGCCCACACCATCAGTAATGTCACCCCATAAATCATTCTCTACCCATATTTATATGCAATATCATGTACCTAAAAGTAAATCATACCCAACATACATGATGCCAATGCATAAATTGTCCCATCTTGTGTCATTCCCATTAAAATCTCTCCCCAACCTACTAGAAAACCATGGCCTCTATGGTCTAGAATCATCACACCAATGATTAATGTACATAGGATGCAATCATACCTATCATATCACTCTACGATGGTCTCCCTTTTGATCTCATATCCCTAAACATCAAGATCCAACACATACTCATAGTCATAATGGTCATATATTTCCTAAAACTCTGAAATGAGAACATATCAAACCCACTCCCTATGAATCGATAACCACAATATCCTATACACATCCTCTAGTGTCATAGTAGCCTCCTTAGTTGATAAGTGAAATGAGTAGGTATTGGAGTGTTATCACTCTGCAAGTGTTGTCAACAATTCTTGGTTTTCCCTGATGATGGGCATATAGGTGACATGGTACAATCCTAGATCCATTAGTCTATTCCTTTTGACATTAGATAATTGATCTCCTGAAGCCAAAACATTACTTCTCGTGACTCTTGACTATAGATAGGGGAAAGAACAACCTGGGGTCACAAGAAAAGTCATTGTGTCAACTTAAAATCTTAATTAGACCTGGTAGACCTAAATTGTACAAGTCATTTTATCCTAAACTGGAGAAAACTCTTAACTACTCAATTGCATCATTCTACTTGTCAATTGCGTCACATAAATCAGTCGTGTCACTATTCTTACACATGAATTGTGCAATTGTAATTGTGTCACATGAATCAACTAATGTGTTGCTAAGGTAAATTGTAGTCAACCCCTCATCAGTTGCATCATTCCCCTTTCACTTGTGTCATTCTTCCTTGCACTTGTTGTGCTATTTGTCGATTGTGTCATTCCTACTCATGATGAAAGTCAATCACTTGCATTGCTCAAAAATCCAATTACAACAAAAAATGTTTGTCACAATTGCTTGCTAAAAACTTGATAGCCCCAAAAATTTGAAAAATTAAAAAAATTACAAAGTAGGTTTGGAGTACTTACCAAGTCCCCTACTCCCTCAGGTAAGTGAAAGGTGTGGATCTAATAGCATTGATGTGCAGAGTACAAAATTAATGACATTTTCTCAACTTCTTTCTCATAAAGCTCCCAAATTTCTAGCTTTGACATGCACAAATGAGCAAATTTCTTAATCAAATGCATATTTATATGCAATCCAATTAGGGTTTTCTAGGGTTTGCACTAGGGATGTGTACTAGACACAATATTTGACAACTTTGAACGTAATTTTGACCCCCTAGAAGACCTCAAATATTATTTATCTCACCAGCATTGAATTATTGGCCATCAAATTGACCTATTGGAACAATTTCCATTTTTTTTGAAAATTTTCAAAAATTTGCAATTTTTTTTTAGGGGCCATAGGTCCACCTTGCTTTTCACTAGGGCATGTTTAATTGATTTTATTTGACACAATATGATAAAATGCATTGTATCAAAGAGGATCAAAATGTAGACACTAAAAATTGTCCTAGGCCTACGAACTTTATTTCTTCGTCAATTCCCCCTTCATTCCTAATAATTAAAAATGTCATTTGTCTTCTATTAATTAAATATTTTTTCTTTATTTATTTACATCACTAATAGTTTATTTCCTCTATAATTAAATACATTTTAAATTTTATTTAATTATTTACCACTTTCTACTATAATTGATTAATTCTCTTAATTATTTAATTATTTAATTATCCACTAAACCATTTCTATCACTAAGTTAAATAAATTTAATTTATTTAATTGTCATCTTCTTCTGATTTTGAATTAAATTATTATTTAATGAAAAATTCAACTTGTCACATGTCTTCTATAATTAAATAATGTTTTTCTATTTAATTATTCACTTTCCCTCAAAAATTAAAAAATTCTATAATTATTTAATTTTCTCCAACAACCTCTTTTTTTGTGCCATTTTCTTTATTTGTGTCATTCTTATCTCTTAACATTTGATTCAATTTCAGCCCTTGATTGAATTATCTTATAATTCAATCCTAGTCATTCATATTTATCATTGCCCTAATTTATCCGTAACACTATTTCATACTACAACTTTCATTCTCGACCATTTATTGACACATCTTATTGACATTGCATCTCATCCCTTCAATCAAAATTGTCTTTTCTATAAAAGACCTTGTCCTTGTCACTTTTTCATCTACATCCAATCTACATCTTGAGCTAATTCACATACATGCTATTAGTGTGAGACAACAATCTTCAATATTTTGCTAAGTCGTTGTCATAGGCTACTAGTGCATACTCAAATGTGAGGGCATAAACTACATTTCAACCAAAATGGAGAAGAGCAATGGAGGTGAAGCAATGATGGAATGAAGACTTTATGATGATATTGCTTCATATTTCTTGTTTTTATGTTTATGTATGCTCTATTGTTGGTTTAGGGTTAGTTTTTATGCTATTTCACATTAACCTAGATTTTCACCCTAGATTACACAAATTAATAAAAGAGATAGTACATTACAAATTGAATTCTAAAATTTTGGCAAATTGTAAGTAGAAAATAAATAGTAAATCTATGACAGGAAATAAAGTGATTATGCATTTTTTTTGTTTGTATATTGTTATTTTATTTTTTAAATTATCTTATTGATAGATTATTTTTCTTAATTGATTATTTTGGTTTCTTACATGGTCATTCCATCATTGAATATTCCCTTGATTTGTTTCCTTCCCATGTTGTTTGTCCCTTTCTTTATTTTTGGGTTATGTTAAGTGGTTTTCTTGAATGTTTATTACAATTCCTTTTTATATATTTGGCTATTCTTTTCCCTTATAGCATTTGTGTGTCAAAGTATTGATTGACTACTACTTTTCCCTTCTAGCTTCTTGTTTCTTTTCATATCTCTCTCACATCATCTTGATAACTAATTTGATTTAGTAGTTACTATTTCATTTCTCTTCTCATGCTATCTACTTTCTTCATCCTTTTGATAGATAATGTGTTATCTGAAATGTTGATGTAAAAAAATTCATACAATCAAATCTGAAAACATTTTAAGCTATTGTTATCAGCTGTGAAAATTTCATGTATGTAACCATTAAGTTAACCATTAAGTTAGAAATTATATAGGATCTTTCTAGAATAGTAGAGTTTTGGCAAGGGTTTTTTAGTGGATGTGTGGGCCTCTAAATTTTCCCTAAGCGGTTGTGAGGGTTATCTTATTATGTGAAGTGCTAATCCCTTTCCCACTATAGTAGTTGTTGTTGAAGACCTAGAAAGATAATATTTTATTACAACCATAATAAAATCATGGGGGGTTTGAGGAAGTAGTCTAGGCCACTTTCCTACATGTCATTATGCCAAAATATTGAGTTTAGAGGATCTTTGAGAATTCCGCCATGGCCCCCTTCTTCATGGCTATGAGGGGTCACAACAATGATATTTCTATGAAATTCTACAAATCCTAGCATGAAGATAGAGTTGAAATTGGCAATATTACATTTGTTGTGAGTTCTAAGTTGATAGAAGAGGTGATTAGCTTCTAGAGTGTAGTGGTATAAATTTGGTGAAGATTAGTAATATAAATTATCAAAGATTCATTGATAGTTTCCTTGAAGGAGAGGAGAAAATTCAGAATTTCCAAAATGGATATGATAGAGAAAGGATCCCAACTTCATATGGGGTGGTCAACATGCATATCATGAAATATTTCATGTTTGAAGGCAAGCATACTACTACCCATGCGCACCACTTTCCTTTTCTCAACCATAGTATGAGAAATGAAGAGATGAATATTCTAATTTTTTTTCTTTCTTCTCTTAAGAAATCTAAGGCTAGAGGGGATTCAACACCCCTTCACCAAGGCCTAATCAAATAATTGTATAACTATGTCTTGACTATTATGCCTCTTCTTGATCCGCCAAAGCAAATTGACCCCCAAGATAACAAAGCCTAGAACAACTAGTCCAAACCTCACCCTAATCCTAATCCCTATTAAATTCTTGGTTAGGATACTTCCCTAACTAAGCCACCTTAAAAGAAAATCCATGGTGAACCCTGTATGAAAAAACAATCCTCCGTTAAAGGATTATTAAGTAATGGGAACCTAAATGTCTCAACAATGAAAGACAAGAAAAGTTCTGGCAACCCTGTTGGAAATTTGTTGGGTGTTAAATGAAAAAGCCAAGAAAGCTCTAAACAAAAAATAGTGAAAAAAGTCACAATTGAAATCTAGGGTGAGGATGATTCAAGTAGTGGGAAAAGTGGAAGAAGGTTTGCTAGGCTAGTGATTCAATCTAACAAAGGTAGAAAGCTTTGCCTTGAGGAACCTGGGGATGAGTCTTTAGATGATGAGGGGCCCTTAGACCTTAGTAAGAAGGAAATAGTTGTGGTTCTTGGAGAGGAGCTCGAGGAGGACTATATCAATAGTGAAGAAGAGGTCAAACGGGAGGGCACCAACCAAGAGCTTATGCAGGACACAAAGGATACTGAGGATGAAGGAGACCAACAAACAACAAAATAAAGAGAAGAGGTGGAAATGCAAGCTATGGAAGATGTGAAAATACAAGCCCCGAAGGACCCTGAAATTAAGACAGAGTAGGAAAACAGGTCCTTTGAGTACTATAATACCCAATTATGTGAGCTACAAGAAAAAGTGAACAAGATGGATAAAGCATTCAATAGGCTAACCTCAATCAGACAAGGGTTTATCTGGAGGGTGATATTTGGAACAATAAATGACATGGTTAAAGTCGAGAAAGGACAGAGGAGGAAGAACCCCCTCCAAGAAGAGGAGATGTAGCTGAAGGATAAAGTAACAGATGAATTGGATGCATGGAGTGAGGAGCTAGAACAGATGAAGATGGAATGGGACTTAATTTGCAATCCTAGAAACTAGTTTGGGTTTTTAGTCTCTTATGTTTATGGATTGCCAACCTTGGTCATAGTTGGGTCTACGTGCCCCCTGGTTTAATCATGTTTACTATTTTTTGGTCGTTTTATCTAGACTTATAGTGCTCTCTTGGTGACATGTGTTTCTTAGCGAATTGATCTTTTGTTGTTTCATTTGGTGTTAGTTTGTTATTTTGGTGTTGCTGTTTTGCTGCTATTTGTACTATTGGTTGTGAGGCTTGATTTTTTTCTCTATTTTGGTTCACAAACCCTTTCCCCTATTTTTTAATCAAAAACAAGAACCAAAGACAACAATATTTTACTTTCAAAACATAGACTTAAAACCATGTTTTAATTAATATGTTGTAATCGATACTTGATTATTCATATCTAAGATCCTATCCATCTTTAATTTGTAATAAACTAACAAATAATCAATAGACGAATTATTTAAACCCTTCTATTAAAACATAAACACTAAATATTTGAAGATTAATTTATTTATGATCTATTCTTCCCCACTATATTTGAATATTTTTTAGCATTTGATTTCTTTAATTACATTGAAGGCATGTCCTATTTGAGCTTGTGAAGCTCTCTTTGCCTAGCAATGATTCACAAACCCTAAGAGACCCTACAATGGGGTTAAACAAATATTAGTAGTTCATCATTTTTCGTCACTTTTTCGGTTGTTCTTCACTGCTATTTACTTTTTGCTCTGGCTTATGACATTAATGTTGTTAATAGTCAGTTTTTTCCTCCCCATACATCACCGTTTTATGTTTTGCTGCAATTTGTATAGATCAATAGTCAAAACTGTATTAATCTGATGGAAGCCTATAGAAAAAATGGATTTCATTTTTAACTTCCCGCCTATCACCCTACGTTTGGCTAGAGTTTGTACCTATAGGGTAATAAAACAAACCCATATAATATATAAAATTATATGTAACTTTCCATGCATTTATTGCTTTATAAGACACAATTTCTTTACAACTATGCATTGATATTTTTCATGTGGATTCTTTTCAAAATAATTATAATAAAACATGTAAACAATTATTATATTATATTATATTTTTATCCTAAATATTTATAGTATAAGTTTATATAATTTTATTGTTAATAATTCTAATATTAATTTATATAATTTGTCTTAATAATTATACGATTAATATAATATATATGTAATAATATACTTATATATAACAATATATTATATATATTGCAATTATATATTATTGGTAATTATAATATTATATTTGATAAAATAATATATATAATAATTATATTTATTTACATTATTCTTTGTATTAAATATAATATATTAATATAATAATATAATAATAAACACATAAAATAGTGACATCAATAATAAATATTTATATAATAATATAATAGTTAATATATTATTGTATTATAAGTTTAAAAAAAAACAATTTTCTAAATGATATATCAATTGATCTTATTTACTACACAAATGTGTGAAAAAAAATAAACCAATATTTTGGTAATTGACCTTTCACTAGTAAGTTTCCACTTTCTTTGGAGGCTTATGCAGAAGTATCACGTGGGAATTCATCATGATGCAAATTGCAAATGAACAGACTATATTATATTACAAATTGAACATTGAAAATTTCGCTGATTGCGAATGGAAAACGAACAGTAGATACGATATCCTAAATAGCAAATAAACAGTACATATTATATTGCAAATTACAAATGAACACGATATTAAACTGCAAATTGAAAATGAACGGTAAATATTATATTACCAATTGAAAATTGAAAATTGGAAATGATCACGATATTAAACTACAAATTTAAAATAAACATTAGAATACTGCAAATTGAAGATATCACGTTACAGTTGTTAATATCTTCCTCACAATAATTGCGTCGATGCGTCGCTTATCACGTTGATTGACTATTAACTGCATTTGTTTTTTCACAACGAGTTAGTGTTTTCTATATGTTTCCAGGTACTTCATTATCTCTGGCTTGATTGGATTCCTCTTTAACTTTTGTTTAAAGCTCGTGGAGTGCAGTTGCCTCCCAAGATTAAGCAGATGTACATTTTCTTAATACATAGTCTAATTTTATGGATTTTCATTTCAGATTTAGCCAACATTTGGGATCCATCTCTGTTGCATATGTTTACCCTAGTTTGATTAAGGTTTCAGCATATATACTAATAAACTCATTTAATTTGATTTTTTTTTTTTATAGATAATCTATCATCATTGTTTCTTATAGATCATTTTCCTTCACATATGTATATATATTTTATTTAGACTTTTTAAATTTTTAATGATCTTTGATTTCTTTTGTTTTGTATATTATTATGACATTTTACATTATGGATGAGGACTTGTTTTCTTATTATTTATGTTATCATATTATTGCTTCCCCCTTATTTGATGTGATTAGTGCATATCCTTTCCCCTTTAGAAGTATTCATTTGACTTGTTCATAAGTTTTATATTGATCATATTTCATTTATGGTTTGTGTTCATGATTAGCATGTTGGGAATACAAACAAGATGATGGACACTAATGAGATCCATCTTCCTCCTTTATTCATGACATTGGTATATGTTTTGATAATAACCCACTTATATGGCATGATAGAACTATGTCCATAGATTCATGTGCTTTAATTAAATCGTCTTTTTTTAAACATGTTGATAATTTTGTGATCATCATTTATATGAATGTCATGTTAACCCTATTAATATGTATGATTGTGCTTCTTATAGTGACATTCTTACATGAAAATAGCATAACCTTTAGTGTCATTTCATTAGCTCCTCATATAGATATAATTGATACTTCATTATCTTCACCTACATTACATCATGGTATTGTGATTCTTAGTGAAGAGTTTTTATGTGATGATTATTATGGTAGTACAAATAATTTTGTACATGTTACATGTTAATTGTGTGTATTTAGATGACAATAGTGTATCTATTAATGAGTTTATACTTTATTTGACTAGTAGAATATTGCAATTGTTTGATTTAGCTTATTTTGTTTATACTTTTTCTGTGGTATTTTTAAAATTCTTTTATAGATTATTTTTTATTTAAATCTAGTGTTGAGCATGATAGTATAGATATAATGACACCCTCTAATGATCTATATTTATGATGTTTCCTTGCCTACTATTTAAATGACACGTGCATATTTTGGTCCTAACTTTTATTTGAACATCTCTTTTAGTTGAAATAAGCCTAATTTATATGATTACACTCATTTTAAAAAAATATCACATAATTGGATACACACATCAAAAAAATTCCTAGATATGAAAATATTCCATTACAATAACCTAATTTACTCCATAGTATACATAATATCTATGATCTTATCTAATTAAAAATGACTATTTTATAGTATTAAAACATCTATGTAAGCATATGAGTGTTCTTTAGTAGTTTATAATTTATTTCATTAAAATTTTAGAATTTATTTCTCTAGGTTATTTGGTATTACATTAAAATTCCCAACTATAGTCAAAGGATAGATGTTATAATTATGGCCCATGAAACCATTCACTTGATGGATAAAAGTAATGAGGAAGGTATGCTATTTATGTTGGATATTTTTAAAGCATATGTTAAGGTATCTTGGAGATTCCTCTTGAGAGTGCTTCAATAGTGTGGATTCCATGAGAGAATTCTCAATTTGATTAATTCTTTTATTTTCTCTGACATTCTTTGTTCTAATAAATGGGTTCCCTCAAGGTCACTTTACAAGGTATAGGGGAATCAAGAAAGGAGACTCGTTGTCACCCTATTTTTTTATCCTATTGGCTTAAGGCTTGGGAAGGAACATAGCAGGAAGCATCAAAAGGGGAAATATCAAAGATTTTGTTCCTTCTTTGACCCACCACCTTGTTTCTCATCAACAATTTTTTTAATGACACCATTTTTATGGGGAAAGCCTCTATAGTCAAAGCCATTGAATGGAATACAATCCTCTCTAATTATACTCTTATTTCAAGCCAAAAAATAAATATGAGAAAAAGTGGTATCTTCTTCTTCAATTTTCCTATATGGTTACAAAGCAGAGTAGCAAAAACCCTTAATTCTAACATCCAGTAAATTCCATCCTCTTACCTAGGAATGTCTTTAACCCTAGAGCAAGTGAATTAATCTATCTACAATAATTTAATTGAAAGGGTTCAACGTCAGTTAGATACCTGGAAAGGCATTCTCCTCAGTAACACCGATAAGCTCCAATTTCTAAAAGCTTCTCCTAAGAGTACCTTTGTGTATATATTCTCTCTTTTTAGTATCCCTAAATATATGGAATACAAATAAGAGAAAATTCAAAGAAGATTCTTATGTATAGGGATACTATTTATTCTCACAAATAGAATGATATTTTGAATATAGGAAAAAAAGACTTATCAATATGGATCTCTTAACTAAAATTAGTTTTTGGCATATCAAACAACACTCCAATGGTCTAACATCATGAACTTCAAATATCTCAATGGTAAAGATAGATTCTCCTTTGTTCAAACTCACGACCTTTTGAGAGGATCTAACATTTGGAATAATCTTCTTAAAAATGAGAGATTTGTAGAGAATGGGATTAAATTCAAAAATTGGAAAAGGTGATATGATTATACTATAGAAAGACCCTTTGATCTTTGATTTTTTTTGTATTTCCACCCCATTTTCTCTACAATTCAAATAGACCTGACTAGAAGGCTAGGAAGCCTTGTTAAGGACTATTAGAATGTTGCTTCTAATCATCCCTTGTGTAAAATTGTTCCTAACTAGTATGATCCTCTATTCAATCTTTTTGTTGAAAAACTAAGTATTAGAATTGTTTACAATCGTAGATTTTATATAATACATATTTTAGATAATTTTTTTATGAAATGACTCTAAGGATGGTAACTTCTATATTAATTTTGGCTATAATTTGATTGTTCCTATGTTGCATGCTCATCATAATTGGATGAATCTATGAAAATATAAAAAATCTCAAAAAATAGATTATTTTGGTAACTTTTTGTTACCATAAGATCCTAAGAATTGTTAATGTCTAAAAATTTGGTATGTAATTGGTGAATATATGTTTTCTATGTTAGAAAAAAAAAGATAGTAAGGATCATCTCCTAATATACTATGAGTATGCTCGAAAAACCCAAAAAATAACCCTTAGTTACATCTTCATCCACTGGGTTTGATAAGAAAATATAGGAAGTATAATGTGTTAGAGTGAATAATTTATCTATTCACTATACTTAAGTGTACTTAGGTTGATAAGGTTAGACAACATCTTTTCTAACTGAATGTGCAATGTTCTAAACCTTTAGAGGTTTCCAGGTTGTTTGGTAAACCTCATGTACATCCCTTTTGAGGCTGGAAGACTTTCCATATCACCTCAAAGGTCACTCAACACTTGGCATCAAGTTTGATGATTGGGTCAAATAGGTTTTTGGTTTACACATTCCAAGTGATCCATAGGTTGACATGGTGCAGCCACAGATGTAGGGTCCAAAAAGAATTACCTAATTATGCAGCTTAGAGTCGACACAAGAAAAATAACAAAGGAAATATTCTACAACTATATATTATTATTGAATTGGAAATATTACATGCATCATATGCCCCATGGGCGATTAAACAAGGCTCATTGGCCTACCACAAGGGTATTCAACATTACAATTGGCCACATGCCCTATTCCAATCCCACAATGGGGTGATGCAAAAATTTTGAACTCTAATCATGAAATCCTAAATGAACTAGCTTCCTATGAATTACAAATGATCTTAAATATGATTCTCTAGCTCTAATAATGGTCTACGTCAGCCTTAAGGGTTTACAAGCTTAATGAATGTTCAAGCGAGTAGGTCAACCTTGAAACATAAAAGATAATACTTCACAAAATTAAATTAATTGTGAATCTCTAAGAAAGATCCCCATGGACCCAAAATTCTTGTATGATTTTCCATTAAGCTTTGCATGCTCTAGAATAGGTGAAACTTGTATGAACTTTACATATTTGTGTCCTATAAGCAATACTATTGTGAAACATAGTTCGAGACTCATGTCATCTCATGATACACCATTTGTTGTGGATCTTGGGTTCTCTAACTCTTTTACTAATAGTTTTGATAATAAAACCTCTACGGATCATAGTCGTCACACCTCAGTTCCAATGACTTCCCTTCCTACAAACAATATGCATGATGTTTCTCATATCCCACAAGAAAGCATTAAAAGAATGGATGAAGACATAGAAAGGCTGCAAGACTTTGTGAACACTCAAAAAATTGATACTAGTGTCATTCTTACTTCAGATAATGTGAGGAAAATGCTTGAAACTAAAAATGGAATAGAGATTGTATGAAGTCTAGGTAATTTTGTTAATAAGAACATCCCTCCCATTACTAGTTGTGCTCAAACATTCAGGTATACTCAAAGCTAAGGTGGAACTTCAATTCCTCCTTCCAGAAACCTCACCGCTTTTCCTACATGCACTAGTACTCATTTTACCACAACTATTCAACCTATAGGAAATTCCAACACTTCCTTAGGTATTTCAACTTGGAATCCCTCTACCTTTGTGCATTCAAATCTCACATCTCCTCAACAATCCCCTCTTAAAAACCTAAAAATTACTTTCCCTCCACACACATACACCACTCCACCTTATTCACCTTTATCCCACAATACCAACAATGATTCAATCCTTAACACACTTTTTCAAAACATGTCATCCCTTCAATAAAAAATCACCACCTTAAACCAAAACAACTATGGCCAACCTTCACAATACATAAAAATTAATCCCTTATCCCCTTGGAGATACTGAGAGCATAAATGCCAAAAGGTAGAGAGGTTCCTAGATTTGAGAAATATCATGGGAAAGGTGATCTCCTTAGTAATTTTTCTTCTTACACCACCCTATGTAGTGACTTAATTTTTGAAGATAAACTCTTGGCTAAGATATTTCCTAGATCCAGGTTGAAAGATATTGCTTTAGAGTTGTTTTGTTCCTTACTAAATAATTTAATTGGTTCATTCAATGAACTTATTGATGCCTTTTACAACCACTTCTAAATCCACATGGGTCCCAAGATGACTATCATATCCCAACTTTTATTGCATTTAAATTATAATATGATAAAATGAATTATTGAGGAAATTTAATATGTTGAGTGATAAATTTTCAATATTTTGAAATGCTTTGAAGAAAGTTAACTGTCTTTATGACTATGTGATCTTATGAACTATCTTACACTTTATCATGATTGAATGTTACTAATGAACTATGCAAGTCCAAGTGTGTGCAAATGCAAGAAACGGGTTGAAGGACAAGAACACAATTGAGGTAGGATAGTTTAGTTAGATTGACTGGTAAGCTTGATGGAATCTAGGTGCATACACTGCTAAACAACATGATATCTACATTCAATATAGGTTTGGTCAATCCTCGGGACAACTCAAAATTGGTCAAAGGCTCATCTATCCCCTAGTCATGATAATTGTGGACTCAAAAGGCCTAGAGTTGAACCCTAAGTTCAGATACCAAATGTAATAACCCCTTCTAATTACTAAAATATTAAATTACAAATGAAATTATGAATATTAAATTTTAAGAAGACATAACTTAAGTGGCTATTTTCAATCCTAGCAACACATGTCTAATTAAAATACTAATCAAAATATATATTCATTTCCAAATTTCAATTACAATATCCAAGTTGACTTGGCTCATTGGCCAAAAAGTCAATAAAAATACAAATTACATCAAGGTTACATCATAATCATTTGATAACTTGAAAAAATCCAAGGTTTCCTTTTTGATGCTCACCTCCTCTAGTGGACAAGAACATGGTTGAGGTAGGATTGTTTAGCCGAATTGAACAGTAAGCTTGATGGAATTTGGGTGTACACACCACTAAAAGGTATGATATTTTCATTTGAAATTTCATATAGAATATTATATTGATCTAATTCAAAATGATTCAATGATTCAAAAAAATTGGCTTGTGGAATGATATACATATGATTTATTATTCAATTGTCTATTTTGATCTCGTGTTTTCAAAATATAAAATAAAAAAATAGCATGGTTAAACATATATGTATATAATTAAAAGGAATGATTGAAGGATAATAAAGCAACTTCATTTAAACCTATTACTTGAGTAAAATAAAAGCTAATTCTTTATTTGAAAGTGATTTAAACACTATAATATTATAAAATGAAATAGTGATAAATATATATCTATATATATATGCACACATATATATAAACATATACATATTCCTTATAATTTGAATATGAGATCAAATTTATAAAAAACACTATTGTTGATTTCAAATAATATATAAAGAAGACATTTTGGATGAGTGGTCTACATTTGAATTGAAAGAAAGGATACTCAGATGTAATAGTAGGAGGCTAAATTGAGGATAATTATAAAGTGAGATGACCCCCTTAATGGAGCAAATATGTGAGGGAGAACATGGTTTCCATTTTGGTAGTATGAATTACTTGCAAGGAATAGAGCAGTGGCCTGGAAATGGCAAGGATGATTGAGGAAAAAGAAGGGAAAGAGAATTGGCCCAGCTGTGAAGGAGGAAAAAGCCCCAAAATTAGAGGTAAATCGATGGCTTTAATATTTTGTTTGAGTTTCTAGTACAATATATTAACAAAGCTTGCATTTCCTTTCATATTGTTGATTTCATTTGAAATTGTGATAAGCTAATAGATGACCATTTAGTAGCAAGTATATTCTATTTGATTCCTAGAAGTCTTTGTTTTAATATGATCATGTTTGTTGTATTATTGAAAGGGCCTTATTGACCATCTCTTGCATGCACAAGAATTGATCATACTCTCCCTATCAACATGAAAGATGACCATGTCTAGGCATTGTATATTATATACACAATCATCCACTATTCATTTATCTCTTGCCTATGTGATTTAATAACCATTTTTATGGCTATTTAGTTAAAACTGATAACCAAAAGTATTATTTTACATGTAATGATTTAATAATTGTTTATCATTTCCCTCTAAGGGAAGTGGCAGTTTCTCCACTTTTATCCTCCATAGTTTATTTTTTTCCCTGCTAGCAAGGTCGAACAAGTATGTTGCATCATATGGGTGCATGGGTTTCAATAATCGTTCATAGGGTGATGGGAAGTTTTCACTATTATTAAAGCATGTTGCATCATTCACAATGAACAATGACTGAACGATTATATCATTCTTCTTTTAAATATGTTGGCAAGATCTCTAAGATCAATTAACACTATGCCATTTGAACACAAGTTTAATCATTCATCAAAATAATTCCCATTATCATTTCTTACATGTGATACTCATAATGTTTGTATTCACTAGTCCTTATTGCATGCACATTATCATTCCCTAGAACAATACTTGAATCGTTCCAAAGAATGATTAATATGAATGAGTCTTAGTAGAATTTCCATCAAAAAATTTAGCCTAATGATCAACATTCATCAAGGTTTTGCTATTATTAATGTTAATTATAAAAGATGTGGAAAAAGCCCCTAAATCATAGGTAAATCGATGACTTTAGTATTTTTTTTGAGTTTCCAATACGGTCTATTCTCAAAGCTTGCATTTCCTTTCATATTGTTGATTTCATTTGAAATGGTGATAAGCCAATAGATGATCATTTAGTTGCAATAATATTCTATTTGATTCTTAGAAGTCTTGTTTGAATGTGCTCATGTTCGATGTATTGTTGAAAGGGCCTTATCGACCGCCTCTTCCATGTGCAAGAACTTAGCATACTCTCTCTATTGACATGAAAGCTGACCATGTCTAGGCACTATATGTTATAAACACAATCACCCAATATTTTTTTATCTCTTACATGTGTGATTTAATAACCATTTTTAGGGTAGAAGAAAGAAGTTGGGTACATGAAGAGAGAAAGTTTTGTCCAAAACAAAAAAAAATTGCATGAAACGTGTAAATGTTTTCAAAAAATGCATATGCATTATGGATCGGGTACCCGAGCCAAAATCCAAATGCGTATGCGCTCCTCTTTAGGTACGTGAGCCAAAAATGTGTATGCGTTTCTTAGAGGTATTTATTTTTCTAAAATAGTGATGGCATGTATTCATTTTAACTCCAATTTTTAGCCATGACAGAGAAGAGGAGATGAGATCCTGTATGTGTTTCAAAGGGCCTAATTGAAGAAAAATTTCACTGCCACCTCCTTCCTTCGACACAACCGACCTCAGTGACCTCCAAGTTAGTTGAATTTTTCCTTTTTTTCCCTTTATATATTGTGTTTGTTTTGTAATTGGTATTTAGTTTTTGTTTGTTTAGTTTTTTTTGTTCAATATTTAATAGTTTTTAAATTCAATTTAAAAAACCAAAAACATCAACTAAACAAAGAATGTTAAATTGTAAATAAAAAATAATTAAAACTAAACCTAAATTAGACACATTTAACTTAGAAATTAAAACCCTAGAAACCCAAGGTTCCAAAAAAATAGGTCCCTCAAAACTAATTTACTCGGGTTAATCCTTGGACCTAAACCCTAAAACATAAACCTAAAACCCTACTTACCCTAAATGTAAATCTTAAACCCTAATAGTTCACATAATTTTAGAAGTATCTGTGGAATGTTACCAAGATTCGAGGAAGTTTACATTGAGATTGAGATTGAGATTGAGGCTACGAATAATTCACATTAGGATTTTTCAGTTATTGTTACACTTCAATGACCAATTTATAAAAGATTCTTGTCACATTGTGTAGTTTCATAAATTAGGGCTCCTTGGAGGTTTCTTACATTTTTTATTTTGACATAGATATGTTTGAATCATGTCATGAAATCTCTAAATCTAAACCCTAAACCCCAAAGCATTCATTTTGTCGTAGGACCTTAAAATGAAATTTGGTTTCCTTAGGCAACTCCACCAAATTTTATTCCCTTAAGCCATGGAACATTTTTTCCTAGGAGCTTACTAGACATAGGTTCCCTTAAGCCATCCTATCACCCCAAATCATAAATTGATGTCTTAAGGGGTCCTAATATGACATTTCTTAAGGGGATCAAACAAGTTCTCAAAATTTGGTGAATATAGCTCAAGGCCATCTTTGTTTATTTTGTACATTGTAATTAGGTCACTATCATATATCTATGTTTCCCTTTGAACATGTATTCTATTAATTTTTCATTCCTATCTGTAGTATTCTTTGAAAAAAATTAATGAGATTATGAATTAATGTTAACTTGTTAAACTTATATAATTTCTTCTTAACTACTTGTCCCACTATAGAGAACTTGTGTCTCTTACAATGAAATTTGAAAATTTAGATATAAATCAATTTATGTACTCAAATTTAATTAAATTATGTCATAATTCATTAATACATGTATTAAAAATTGATTCACCTTAGCTCTATAGATATACTCTTGTTGGGAAACAAGAGCTATCACAATCAACTGTTCCACAAGAAAATGTTGCTCGCTAACTTGCAAGTCCATTATTCCAAGGGCCATCCAAACTTCACCCTAATTTCCCCAAACCCTAAACCATGAACTCTATGTTAGTGTAATTAATATTTAATTACACTTGCATAACTTTACTTAGGTATATTTTAATTCCTAGGTTAATTAATATAATCCTTATCTAGTTGAGTTGTCTTCTTTCTCGAGATAACATTAGGGTTGTGCATGTCTTGCATTTTTGTATGATTTCCTTTTTGAAGGATTTTATATTATTTGTAAAAAAATTACTTTCAATAAAGATTATTTTGGTTTGTGCTTACACATATTGGATCTGAGGGTTTACAAAATGTCTCTTCTTTTTTGTTCTGAATATTTGTTATAGGTGATAGGTGATTGCACGCAGGTGATTCTTGGAGACTATGAAGTTTGTTTTTCAACTTCTACATGGTATCAGAGCTCTAGAACTATGGTTGCCTATTCATGATTTAAAGATATTATCTCACAACATTTTCTTCTATTCAAGGGTTTCAAGCCAGGCTAATTTTTTGTAGATCTAGGGGTAGCCTAATTTTCAGTGGATTTTTGGGCCAAACGGGCATCGCCATCGCGATCAAAGCACCCAAAAACCCTAGAAACACCTTTCATTTTGTCGATTTCAAAGAAATTTGAAAAGAAGGAAAAAAAATAGCCCTAAGGCCATACAACCCAAGGGCATGAACTCTGAGGCAAAAAATTAAAAAAAATAACAAATAAATAAATAAATAAAACACATGCATAAAAATTTTCATGGCTAGTTCAAAATGCCATCACAACTCTAGCGCTGCCAAGCAGCAACCAATTCTTAGCCTAACGGCCACCCACGAGGCACTAGCCTCTTGCCGCTTTTCCAAGTTTTAGCCCCCGTTTGCTCGGTTGAGGTCATATCATGGTCCAACCCTAGTGAGTTAGCCCCCTGTCGGTCCACAACCCCTATGCTTGGTCACATAGATGATTGGGGTCTCTACTCTAGGAGCCAACCACTAGCCCACTGGTCCTACATGCTACCAGAGGCACCTTTTTTTTAGCCCTTGAGGGATTTGGAGGCCATATTGAGCGGATTGGAGCACTTTCACAAAATTGGCCATAACTTTTCCATACGGCGTCATTTTTTCACAAACGAGATATCGTCGAAAAGATAGCTCTGCAATCTACACAATAATGTAGGTTTTATTTTTTATTTTTTAATTTTTGATGCTTCTTTTGGCCTTGGAATTCAGTTTTTTCTTCACTCCATGAGACATATCTTTTGACTTGGTGATCCTTTTTTTGTTATTCATGCAGTATTGGAAATCTAGTTCAGTCCTCTACACAGATCTTATGTCTATTTTTTATTTTCTATTTATGCATGTTTAGCATTATCTTCTTTTACAATCATTAGGTTATTGTAATAAATGAAATGAGATAAAGCTCCATTAGGGGGATTTCTTGCATAATAATCTGATTAGAGTGTGCATGTACTTTGATCTTCATCTTGTTATTGATGATAGCTCCCATGGGTTATATTTGGTTTCTTAGTTTATTTTGGCCATATCTAGCTCTAGGTTGACATATATAAGATTCACATCGGTTCACACTTTAGATTGAGAGCCTATAGTTAATGATTTGCATTGGATCCATCTTAGTTTGAGGGCCATGTTTTTATGGTTAATGTTTGAGAGTATTTATGGTACTTGTTCTCATGGAATATTTTTAGTCTCAGTTTGGCATTGGCATCGAGACACACAGTTTCTAGATTATGTCATCATTTCATCTACTGTTGCTTTATGAATTCAAAGGTTGTTCTAGTTTGTGGATTTTCCAGTGTTTTGTGGTATTGGGTTTGTTGTTGAATTATTATGATTCCACTTTGGTTTCTTGTATACAAAATTATCTTTCCTTGCTTGTCAGATTGCAGTTCCAGTGTTACTCCACAATGTTCTTCCAGTGCTTCTTTGCAATAGTCATCTCATTGTAGGGTGGTTTTGTCCCACTGGGTTTTCCTTCTCCACCTCATTATTTAATTTGTACATGGGTACCTGATCAGTCCTTGTTGTCAAGACCCATTCATGCTTTCTTGCATTCATCTTAGTTTTAGGTTCATGCTTTTTTAGTCTCCCTAAGTTGCACTTATGGGGGGTGTTAGTGTAATTAATATTTAATTGCACTTTCATAACTTTAGTTAGGTATATTTTAATTCCTAGGTTAATTATTCTTATCCTTATCTTGTTGAGCTATCTTTTTGCTCAAGATAATATTAGGGTTATGCATACTTTGATTTTATAAAAAAAATCATCTCATGTAATTATGAATTCCTGAATAATAATATTTTGCACATATTTTTGCAATAACTTTGCTTTTTTCTAATTTTCTCTTATGTGGAAGGGCTTTTGGTTTGCATGTCTAATCTTGGTTTCTAACACTCTAAAATATAAACCCTAAACCCTAAAGCATTAATTTTTTTGTAGGACCTTAAAATTAAATTTGGTTGCCTTAGGAAACTCCACCAAATTTTATTCCCTTAAGCCATGGACCATTTTGTCCTAGAACTTTACTAGAATGTATAGATCCACTTAAGCCATCCTCTCACCCTAAATCATAAATCAATGCGTTAAAAGGTCCTAATATGACATTTCTTAAGGTGATCAAACAATTTCTCAAAATTTGGTGAATAGAGCTCATGCTAATCTTTGTTTATTTTGTACATTGCAATTAGGTCACTAGCATATATATATATATATATATCTATGAGTCCCTTTGAACATGTATTCTATTCTTTTTTCATTCTTATCTTTAGTATTCTTTGAAAATAATGAATGAGATTATAAATTTTAATGTTAATGAACTAAAATTATAATTTCTTCTTAACTACTTTGTCTCACTATAGAGAAGTTGTGTCTCTTGTCATGAAATTTGAAAATTTAGATAAATAAATTTATGTCATCAAATTTTAAATTAAATTCTATGTCATACTTGATTAATTTACATATATTCTTGTTTTATATACCATAGCTCTATAGATATACTCTTGTTGGGAAACAACCACACCTATGAGTAAACTTCACCTCACCCCAAAAGATAAAGCTCTATACCCATAAAAACTTAGAAAAATAAATTAGCTTTGGGACCTTTCCTTCCCTTTTTCCACCTTTATATATGTAATAGAAGGAACTCTAAACAACCCCTAACCTCCTATTTTAACACCCAATTTGAAAAATGAAAGTTATATATCTACATGTGTCTTATGGGATGAGTTTTATTTGGGTAAAAAACCCAACTATTTTGATATGAGGTCATTTCAGGGAGTTGGGCATGGCATGTGCCAACATAGACTAGGAGCATGTTTCAATCCTCAGCGACATGCTCTGATTGCTCCTATTTTTCCTCCTTTTTCTCTTAGTTTCCCCACTACATATTAGAAGTAGGTCATGTTATCGACATTAGGAGAATTGAATTCATTTTTAGGACATCCCACTCATCAGACTTCGCACGTGACAACTGAAGTGGCCAATAGAGAGCATGGAGGCTTAGGCTATATGAATACTCATGCATCCACTTCAGGTGACCCACATGCATCTGGGATAGAGTCATACATGAATTTACTATATGAGGATCATCCTACATAGGTATTTTCATCTTTTGAACTTAAATTTATTTTAAGTTTGAAATGTGAAAAAATCATATAAATAATAACATCAAATTATATATATAATATAATATTAATTCAATAAGTGTTTGGTGTAGACACATGATCAGATGATGCCTGAAACTCAAGATGATCGTCGTTTCTATATGTTGAGTGTTGTAGATATGAGCTCACCTTTTGGATAGGTACTTGACCAATCTATATTAAATAATTATTGAGGAGATATCTAATTTTTAATTTTAATTTGTACACATGTGAATTGATAATATAATATTATATCTAGATGTAGGGAGGTCATACGATACCTAGTACTGACCAACCACAAGTTGTGGTGAGCGCTCCTGAGACATCATCAGCTCATGTGCGTGCTTTCAAAAAAATTTTAAGTTTAAATTAAATATAAAACATAGATCTAATTTAATTTGTTCATTTACATGCATGTGTGAATGATCTATACAAACTATTGTACATCTATACATGCGGGGATTTCATGAGATGCCCATGGCCAGTGCCCTTGAGACATCATCAACATTTATGCAAGGGAAATCTCTAGTGCATGATCATGAGGTCATATCATTCGAGGTTGTAAAATTTACTAAATTTCCTATAAAATTTTTATGGACCTTTTAAATATATATATATATATATATATATATATATATATATATATATATATATATATATATATATATATTTGATGTTTTAAAATATTGTTTGCTTTATATGAATATGCAGGATATAGTAGATCAGGCACTTGGATCTTCTCAATTGACAGTTATGCTACCCATTGAACAAAATGTGCCAGTAGATTCACATGATCATATGGTAATTTATGCATACTAAAAATATTTTTTATTGTATTTACTAGATATTTAATTAAATTTATTTTTCTCTAAAAGTTTATATTTTCAAGTTTAAATATGTTTAATTATATCAAAATTTCTAAATATATTTAAATCTAATTTCAAGTTTCTTGTACTCTTTTACAACATGATGTGGGTACATCTAGTCGACATGGAACAAAGAGGAGACTTGATATGACTAATCAACCTAATAGTTAGATGGTTTTAAATTTTATGGACTATAGATCTCTAGTGTTTTATTTAAATATATGTGTTGGACTTGACATATACATCTTGCCATATAAATTTTATGGACTATCTATCTCTACTTTTCTTTTGGAAATGTTATTATCATATTTGTGTTTATTTATATTAGTTGAATTTAATACATGATGATTATATATGTATTCAATTATGATCATGTTATGTTTAATTTGATGATTATATGCACTCATGTATGTGTAGATATAAATTATCTAATTTTCAAGTAATACATGCACTATATAATTCTTATCTAGAATCAAATTTCATATATATAGTTTATCACATGGTTAGCTGATAAATTAAAAAATTCCTTAAATAGTTTAGATAATATGTACAAAATAATTTAAGGCCAGGTAATTTTAACTATTTTCCAATTCTAGAAAATATTTGAATCAATAAACAAAAATCTATCTCCTTGTATGTATAAAATGTATAATCCATACAATTGAATAATTATATACAATGTGGCAAATACAATACATGAAATGTATAATCTATAAAATTGGAACAAGATATTTAAAAAGTGACTAATAAGATCATTAAAGTTCATACATTGAACAAACATATATAATGTATATTAATTTTTAATACAACTATATAAAATGATGAAACATATATGTGCATGTAGATACAATTAAAGCTTATCAACTTTTACGTGAAGACCAAAAAGTGATATTTACATAGTCTCTTGATAAAATAATTTTTTTAGTGACAATCACATGGTAGACTAACTTGATGAGAACCTACAAAAATAATTAATGTAAGTAAAATAACTATAGTTTTTATGAGTCATTTAAGTAAAAAATTCATGCGAGAAAAGAATAATATATAGTAAATTTTATTCAAATTTAAATGATTTTTTTCATAGGATGGATTAAGGGGACCTAAGAGGCTATATAGCTTAAGGGGGGTCTTAAGAGAATACCTTAAGTGGAGTTAAGAGGATGCATGTCATGAACCCTGGGGGCTTAATAGGTCCTAAGAGGATTTCTTAAGGGGAATTATGAGAGTGACTTAAGCGATGCAAGATTGTGGATTAAGGGTATGTAAGATGATATGAATTAAGGGTCCTTTAAGAGGATGGCTTAAGGGGATGCAGGAGGGTGGACTAAGGGGAGTTGATAGAATGAAGGGATGTAAAAGGGTGGAATAAGGGGAGTTGATAGAATGACTTAAAGGGATGTAAGAGAGTGGATTAAGAGGATGCAAGAGGGTGGGTTAAGGGGAGTTGATAGAATGACTTGAAGGGATATAAGAGGGTGGATTAAGGTGAGTTGATAGAATGACTTAAAGGTATGTAAGAGAGTGGATTAATGGAATTCAAGAGGGTGGATTAAGGGGAGTTTATAGAATGACTTGAAGGGATGTAAGAGGATGGATTAAGGAGAGTTGATAGAATGATTTAAAGGGATGTAAGAGAGTGGATTATAGGGATGAAATAGGGTGGATTAATGGGAGTTGATAGAATGACTTGAAGGGATGTAAGAGGGTGGATTAAGAGGAGTTGATAGAATGACTTAAAGGGATATAAGATAATGGATTAAGGGGATGCAAGAGGGTGGATTAAGGGGAGTTTATAGAATGACTTGAAGGGATGTAAGAGGGTGGATTAAGGGGATTTCATAGAATGACTTAAAGGGATGTAAGATAGTGGATTAAGGGAATGTGTGTCATGAAACTTACTATATGGTTTAACATGCCTTGAGAGGATGGCATAAGGGGAATTATGAGAGTGACTTAAGGGATGCAAGAGTGTGGATTAAGGAGAGTTGAGAGAATGGCTTTAAGCCCTAAACCCTAAACCATATGACCTAAATCCTAGGAGATGAACCCTAAACCCTTAAAACCATATAGATTTGTTATTCTAAGCATCTCATGAATCCTAGAAACCATAAACCATATGACCTGGAGACTAGGAGATGAAACCTAAATCATTAACCCATATACATTTATTATTCTAAGCATCTCATGAACCCTAGAGAGACTTAAGAGGATGCAGGTGGATGGATTAAGGGTAGATATACAAGGATATGGATTAAGGGTTCCTAAGAGGATAGCTTAAAAGCTATTGAGAGAGTGAATTAAGGGGATGCAAGTGGATAGATTAAGGCTAGGCATACGAGCATATGGATTAAGGGGTTCTAAGAGGATTGCTTAAGGCGTGTTGAGAGAGTGACTTAAGGGGATGCAGGTGGATGTATTAAGGATAGATATACAAGGATATCAATTAAGGGGTCCGATGAGAGTGAGTTAAGGAATGCAAGATTGTGGATTAAGGAAAGTTGAGAGAATTACTTTAAACCCAAAACCCTAAACCATATGACCAAAATCCTAGGAGATGAACCCTAAACCCTTAAAAACCATATAGATTTATTATTATAGGCATCTCATGAACCCTAGAAACCATAAACGCTAAACCATATGACCTAGAGACTAGGAGATGAACCCTAAACCATTAACCCATAGTTACTTAAGGGGATTCAGGTGGATGGATTATGGGTAGATATACGAGGATATGGATTAAGGGGTCCTAAGAGGATCACTTAAGGGGTGTTGAGAGAGTGACTTAAGGGGATGCAGGTGGATGGATTAAGGGTACATATATGAGGATATGGATTAAGGGGTCCTAAGAGGATTACTTAAGGGGTGTTGAGAGAGTGACTTAAGGGGATACAAGTGGATGGATTAAGGGTAGACATACAAGGATATGGATTAAGGGGTCCTAACAGGATTGCTTAAGGGGTGTTGAGAGAGTGACTTAAGGGGATACAAGTGGATGGATTAAGGGGTCCTAAGAGGATCACTTAAGGGTTATTGAGAGAGTGGCTTAAGGGGATGCAGGTGGATGGATTAAGGGTAGATATAAGAGGATATGGATTAAGGGGTCCTAATAGAATGGCTTACGGGGAATTAATAGAGAGACCTAAGAGGATGCAAGAGGATGGATTAATGGTACATAAGAGGATGGATTAAGGGGTTTTAAGAGAATGGATTAAGGGGATATGAAATCAATTATAATTTTTTTATAAAATGATAATTAATTACATTTAGTTTATATTTATACTATCAATTAAATATATCTAGAACTATATATAGTTACTTGTCTCTAGATTCAAATTTCATTGTAATATATATGTATCTCCTCTCCTTTTTGTAAAGCATCTAATTTTGGGAGACCTGAAACAAAAAATGATATAAAAATTTAATTAGGAAATTACTATTAAAGACAAATATATATATCAATTAAATATATATACAACTATATACTTACCAATATTCATTTACTTTGTTTTACCATCTGTATCCTCTCTCTTTTGTAATGCATCTATGATTGTCTCATGATCATCCATTGAAAGTGTCCATAAAACTTTATTATCAGGTCTCCCTTGATATCTAACTAGTTTTATATTGGTTGCTAAAATCAAATGTGAATAATGTATAATCTTCTCATGTCTTTCATAATCTTCAAATGCAAGAAAAATATTCTTTCTCATCAAATATTTTTGGAGCCAAGTGCCAAAAACAGCCAATGAACCAATTGGATACTCAAAGTTTTCATCATCCACTTTAGGATGTACCAACTTATGTTTTCTCTCAACATATCTAGCCAACCAGCACTCTGTCTCCTCTTCATTCCCCTCAGGTGCAACAATAACATACACACGTCCTGCAAAACTAAATAAAAATTCAATAAAGAGTGGCTTATATTTAATTCACATATATTAAACATGCATACATATAAAATTCAACTCAATAAATAATGTACCATCTTGTACAAGATCTGAAACACGATCATAATCATCTGATGCGAACAATTGATTATCTTCAATTTTTGTTCCATGTTGAACATGTGTCGATGTAAGCATTAAGGCTCTTTGTTTCCATTGTTCGACCCATTTCATATTTTCACATGCCTCCCAATCACCTGCAATAAGAAATTGAAAAATCATGCCAACTCTCTTGTCCATATTGTCCACGTGTTTGCATTCGAACTCTTAAATGAATTCCATTTTGTAGATCCATTAATTTTTTCACAATCTTGTCGAGAAAAAATATCATTTTCTTCAACTAACCAAAAGAAGCATTGAATTATTGAGCTCTCACTTGTTCTTGTAGATAATTTGGTATTGCACCAATCTATAATTGTACATGCATCCCTATATTTTGTAGCATCCTCAAATTTTAGTTGCTCTCGAGCAAGAGCTCTTTTCACACATGCACCTGCTCCATCGTGTTCTCCATTACCATGACTAGCCTCAAAAAAGCTCCATATGTGTTGGATATTATTTTCTTTATGAATTCTACTTAACGAATAAAAAATTATAGCATTTTTAATTTGACCTGTGCAATTATCTGACCATATGAGATGTTCTAGCATTTGAATTCTTCTCTCTTTTAATTTTTTATAAAATATATAAAAACAATATTGAACAAACTTGGATGAATGTAATTGATTATCGCTTACATAAATAGGTACTCTCTCAAAACAATTCTATTATCTTATGTACTATCATCTACATGTCTATAAACAATGTGAACAAATATAGCTACTTACACTGAATTATAATACTATGATTGAATTTCTTCTTGTGGAGAAAGAGTATAATTTTAAGCAAAATCAACAACTAACAATATAATACCAATTGGGAATGTGTTTTTACATAAACAAAATTGATTATGAAGCCAATGAGAATACTGAGAGTGTTGAACATATTTAGGTACAATCTTATCTTTAAATTCATTAATAAATGCATGCACACTAAATTTTTCCACAATTAGCTCACAACGTTTTCCAAATTTTCCATCTTTTAAAGAATACTCAACATTTTTAAATTTTTTACATCCACTAATTGTTGTCAAAATTCATCTAAACTAATTTCATGCATACTTTCTCCTAATAATGAAAACTCACCACATCTATTGCATTCTCTAGAAATACATGGTTTTAAATAAAATAAGTTTCCATTAGAGGGTTCACAAAACAAACCTGCAATAAAATCTTTCATTCTTTCAAGTGGCATACTAATACCACAAATGTCCTGCATAATTTGGTTAGTATGCAAAGTACATCGTATATATCAAAAACTATTATAAAATAATGAAATTTTAAATAGGTCTTACAACAACAAGAGATTCATTGCTTATTAATTCTAACATACCAAGGTTTACACTTTTCAAATGATCTTTGAATTATACTAATATTCAATGCTAAGATTGAAGCATGTAAAAAATTTTATATAATTCAATTTCAGTCATATCTAAGAGATGCTTTGGATGAGGTTCACAAATTTTGGAACCCACCCTTAATTTTAAGACATCTCTAATGTTAGGTGATACTCTTGTATTATCATGCCAAAAATTTATAATTATTGATTTAATTTCATTAGTTAGTTTCATGTATGATTTTGGGAGTCTACCACTAAAACTCCAACATTGATTAATTGGATCCTTTTCAATACTTTCTCTTCTTTTAGCAACTCTTATCAAAGTTCTAGGATTTACTTTTATACATTTACTAATCTTACTTAACATTCTTTTATTTGAAGCTTCTTTATCAACTAGAGCAGTTGTTATTGCACGATGAGCCGCATTCTTATCTTTTGATTGACTTTTCTTACTTATAAAATCATTAGCATTAGCAACACTAGATATGACTTATTTTACTGAATCATCTTTCCTTTTTGGTTTTCCAAAAACACCTAATTTTTTCATCACTATTCTCATTTTCGACATTATCATCAATTGCAGCATGAGTTGAGATTGGACTCCTAATTTATTTATATAAAAAAAATTATTTTATATATTCTATTTCCATAAGTTCTAATTTTTCTCCAAGAAACTTTACCACAAAGTTTATCTAGCACATCTCTTTCAATTGTAGAAAAGAAATTTTCAAGTTCATCCGTACAAGGGGTTTCATTTTCATTTTCAAATGTAAAAGGGATTTCATTCACATTTTCATTGGTATGAGGGATTTCATTCTCATAAGATATAATTTCATGGGTATGTGCAGCATCATCATGAAAAAAATAGGCCCTTAAGTGGTGAAAAATTAAGAAAAATCAGAGTTAGGAAACTTGATATAAAAATTTGAATAAGTTATCTATACTATTTCAAAAATATGTAAGAATAGAATCTGTAGGAAATTGAATGTAGTTTCTAAAATACTAGGTTTATTTTATTTGTTTTTAAATATATTTGGTGAAAATTTGAAATTTCAATGTAGTAGTACTTAAACTTCAAGGAAAAAATAAGTAGGTGTGTGACAACCCTAACCACAATAAAAGGGTAATAATTTTTAATAATATTTTAGATATAAGTAGAGGACTCATGTCCCGATGTGATGCATATTATTTTGTAATTTTTTTCGAAGTAAATAATTAATTATGAATTTTTTATAACAAATTTTAAAAAATATAAAAACTCATATGTCTGACCACCATAACTTGGTCAAAACTTCATGAAATTCATTTTTTCTTTTCTTAATCCTGTAGTATGTAAAGCATAGAATGTGACGCATGTTTCAGATTCAAAAAATGTGATACCATTTGAAAGCTATAAATGTTTTTCAATCAACCTATCAATTAGGACTTTAGTCATAATTCAAAAAAAAATGAATAATAATTATTTATTAAATTCAAAGTAAAGCATAATTTATATTGGTGGAAAGCTGAGAATCTCCTTTAAAAACCCTTTTCGTTTCATCAATTTAGGGTAAAAACAAAATTCGTCAGCCACATTATCCATCATATTACTTACAAATCACCACTTTTTGGCCCATCATGATCCTACACATACCCTCATCATTTTTTTGTTTTTGCATTGTTTCAACCCTAGAATTATTGATATTATCAATGGCGTATCCAACTTCATCTAAACAAGAAAGATCAATATTATCAAAACTTGGGTTTGAACACATACCTGGATAGATTATATGAAAAGGTGCATTTTCCATATCATTGGGAGGTGGATTTGAAGACATACTCAAAGTTGTTTGCACATAGGTACTATTTCCATATCATTCAAAGTTGAAGTTGAAGGCATAGTTGGGTTTGTCTCCATAATTGCATTTTATTTCATATTCACCATCTCCACATTTGTATCATCTACATTCATTTCATCATTCATGGCTTCCTCTTCAACATTCTTGGAACTAGATGCTTGCAAATTTTACATTTGATGAATCCTTTCTCTTCTATCCCTTTGTATTTTTGCCTCCATATCTCTTTTTGCTTGAATTTCTTTGAGTTTCATTAACTTTCTACATCATTTTCTTTGTCTTTTCTTATCACCCATGGTTACCAAACCCTCTTTGATGACAAAAAAATGATTCAAAAACAACCTATTTTCAAATTTCTATCCCCTTCAAATATTCAAATAAAATTATGTAATATGAAGATCCCTTTTTCTTTAAACTGTAAATTACAAAAACATCATGAATGCATCCAAAAAATCTCTTTTTCCAAATATTCTTGTAAAACTCTCTTATACTTGATTCCACTTTAGAAAATTCAACTTGTACTTTGTCTCTTCGAACAATTTGAATAGAATATGCCCTACACAAGAAAAAATGCAGAAAATGCCACTTTCGGTCTATACTACAGAAAAGGAATGTTGCAGAAAAAACATGTTTTATTAGTATTTACCAAATCAAGGAAAAACAACTATATTAGAAACATGTACACATTATGAAACACATATGCGTTATGTTCTACGAATGCATACACATTACCTTTACCCAACTAGTAAATAGATAACGCATATGCATTATGAAACACATACACGTTTCATTTAAATAACGCGTACGAATTTTAGTAAAAAATATGTGTTATTTAAAAATTGAATTCCCAACCCACATGCAACCTTGGTTTTAGATTTGGGAAAGGCTTGGAAATTTGAGCCTTAGCCTTTGACCTACAACTAAAAAATTAACGTTGATTGAAGAAGAATGTCCAACTTTGGCAATATGGCTGATAGACTTTTTTTTTGAATCAATCTATAAAATTAAAACCCATTAGAGAACACGATGTATAATTTCCAAATATATAATTTTTATTAATATTGTATTATTTTTTCTATTTTTTAATTAATTTCTAAGAAAAATAGTCCTTAAACTTGAAATATCAGACTTTTTTTGTTTTTTAATAACTTTTTTTTGGTTTAGTTTTTTGTAAAAAAATATATAGCATCAAAATTCATACAATTATCTACACAATGAAAAAAATTATTCAAAAAATGTTTAGTTTACGTCCAATTATGTTGTATGTACACATTGATTTTTAAAAACAACAAATAAGGCCAATAAAAATTCAATAAAAAAAAATTGCACATCAATCTTCAATTTGTTAGCTCTTTTTTTCACAAAATTAATTAGAAAAATACTTTTATTTGGGTCAAAAAGTGGTGTTCGTACATGTGCTTGGTATGGTAGAAAAACATGGTTTTTAAAAAAGTGGTTTTTATAGATGCCTATCCAAATTTAATTTCTATAATCTAGGTATTTGAATAATTTACATATTTTGAAACTAAATTTAAAATTATAAATTTCATATTCATGACTTTTTTTAAGATTCATTGTGTAAGAGCCTCAAATTTTTAGTCCAAGTGTGACAAATTTTGAAAAACAATAAAACCACTTCCAATTTTTGAGATTTTTGTGTACCCAAATTCATGCATCAACCCTTTGTTGGCACTCTAAAATTTTGAAAAATTGAAGTGCCCATTTCAAAATTTTTACCTTTGCACTCTCAGAAGTGCAACTGATGAATCTACCTGAATGACCCACTTTAGAGGGTCATAATTTGAAGCCTATTGATTTTCAAGCCAAACACACTTGTGGGCTCACTCATGTGTCATAGGTGTCCAGGTAAGTCAATTTTCAGCTTCCCATGATAATTTTTTCAAGGTTTCGAAAAGCGAAGTTGGAAGGTTTTGGCACATTTCTACTTTTTGCAAACTTTCAGTTTTGTAAAGTAGCCTCGCATTTGAGCTTGCATTTTGCAACCACATGACTATCATGTCAAAACGAATGTCATTCCCAATTATAAATGCACCCATGACCTGACATGTTACATTTCAAAGCCTCATGATTTGATTTGCTATTTTTACCAAATCAAAATCAAATGCAATTTCTCCTATTTTGCATCTGCATTCCTGACAACTTTTCAAGGTGGTCAACTTTAACCCCTAATAACTTTTGATGAATGATGATTTGAGAAAATTCATCTTGTACACGTGCTCAATGAACCTAAATATGCTTATGTTTCTAGTGGTGGCTCTCCAGGAGCTGATTTGATATTTTTGCAACAAGGTGATCTTGTGAGTTTTAATTGGTTAGAAAAAGCTAATTGTTATAAAAAGTTCAACTGAGCAACTTTGAAAGTGAATATATTTCACCCTGTGATTTGTTTTTCTGAGCTATCTTTTGCATTCAAGTATAGGGTCAGATGTTTACATTCCTGCAAGGTTTCATGGACCCAGGAGATCATTTGACCAATTTCCCAAGCCGATTCCAAAGGCAATTTGGCCAGTTTTGCCTATTATGCAAAAAGGTCAGAAATCAAGTTTTAATGAAAACCCATTTCAAGTTTTCATGTCGCGTGCATTCACAAGTTATTGTTGATTAGTTCAAGGGAAATTTTATTTGAAAAATGATTTTATTTTTAGTCAGGCCCACATGGGGACTCAACATGCATTGCATAACATGAAATTGAAAGTGTTACACTGTAGTAACCTCTTCAAGAAGATTACTTTGAATAGTTTAGTACGTGGAGGTTCCACTTCAAAAGGCCTAATGAGGGGGTAGAGAAATTTCTCCTGATGAAATCAGATAATTGTGGCAACCATATAAGTACATTCATAGCTAGTGGACAATTGATTAGCAATTGCTATTATGAATTTAGGACAAGTGAGATATGTGAATGTATTTGCATTAAGAAATTGTGTATGCCTGCAATAGGCACTGTTGTTGATGCGGGTAAAGAGAAATAAATCAATGAAGTCATAAGAATGCTAAGGCTTTGAAGAAAATGGTATTCCATTTGAAATCACCATGGGGTAGAGTCACAATGTTATTTAATTTTTTCCTATTTTTTAAAATAGGTGCATGATATTAACATGGAAACATATATTGAAGAGGACTATACTACTGGTAGAGGGCCAAATGATGCTTCTAAAAGAAAAAGAAAACATCATAATGGTGATGCTAGAACCATGACTTCATTGAAAAGTCTTCAAAATTTTATAGAGGCTAAACCAAAAGAGGGTCGATGCAGCTTGCATGACAAGGGCTTCAAATCACTAAAAGCTCTACTGAAGGCCCCAAGTGCCCGCCTGTAACACAGGAGCCGCCAACATATAGAAAAAATAAATGTGTTGAAAAGGCTTTGAAACTTCAAAGAAAATGCAAAATGGAGAGGGCTCGAATCATGCATGTAAACAAGCATACAAAAAAAACATTTATTGAAAAGGCCATCAAATCATTGAAGAGGGAAGACATAAGCATAAAATGTTTGTTCGAAAGGATATAGAAACTAACACATTGAATAGGCATGTTGATGTTTATAAAAACACAAAACAAATGCCACACTTGGCTTATGCTTAAAAGGATTCATTAAAATGTCTTTTGAATGCCTGAAGGGGCAGCTGATCCAAAAAAGGCAACACACCACACTGAAGAGGCATTGAAAATGTTTAGAAACATCAAGTAAATGAATTGTGTGCATCCATTGAAGTAGGTGCAACTGGAGATGCTCATTTGTGGTGACACAATGCAAGGCATGAACAACCATCAATGCATAAAATCCAACGCATTGAGTGAGTGAGGCACACAACCTATAGAAGATGAATTTGATGAAAATATTTTGAAGCTTTTAGGAAAATATGGAGGAAGAGCTTGATGGAAAGGTTTTATAAAGAAGAGAACGCTAGCATATAAAAGAACCAATGAACATTGTAAAGTGTAGGATATGAAGATCCATCAGAGCACGAAGGAAATGGAACACAACTTGCTGAATATAAAATGCCTCTTCTAAATCTAGGGTGCAACCATTAAAATAAAAGAATGGAAAAAATGTATGCAGTTGGAAGTTAAAGGGTTTGAGCCATTGATAGGAAATATTATGTGATGAATAAGCCACCATGATTAGGAGGGTTGTAGAGAAAACTAAGGAGAAGAATGTCAAGAAAGATGAACAGGTGAGTTAGGGCAACAAAATAAGCTAGAAATGAAATCCAATGGTGGGGATTGAAGATGAGTGTGCAACATAATCCACACCCTTCCCCGCCAGCTTCCTAAAAGAAGATGCACATCCTTTAATCCACACGAGACAACAGAATTGTGCCATGTGGCAAGTGTGGGCCTGATAGGAATAGAAGGTGTGTGAGTTTTCATTCACTTTTAATATGGGAAAAATGCTTTTTTTTTAAATATAAAACAAAGAGGGCTCATTTCACATTAAAGAACAAATATTTAAAAGTAAGATGTTCCCATGAGTTTTGAATATGGTAAAGTAAAATATAAATGGTGGGCCCAAAATTTTGAATGCAAAAGTATTAAGTGGGGTAAAAAAAATTCCCATGAGATTTTGTTTTAAAAGAGGGTTGATGGAATTAAAGGCATATAGATGAAAATATTTCAATATTTTTTAGTTCAAAAAAATGTAAATATTTTTAATGGGCCCCAAAGTGAAATATTTAGTGTTTCACCATAAACTAGAAAGCTAAAGGCTTAAATGTTCCTAATCGAAAGTTTAATGAAGTGGCAGCTAAAATAAAGTGCATGAACAAAGGTGAAATATATTTATTAATCCCATGGTTTAATATTTACAAGCCTTTATTTTATTTTGACATAAAGTGAAATATCATGTGCTGGGAGATAAAATTAAAGGTGAAGATACAAAAAAGGGAAAAAATGAAAATATTTTCATGGGAGAACAAACAGAGGAAAATTTTACACAAGTGCAGGGCAAAATTAAGCGTGAAGATCTCTCACGGTAAATTTGCTATTGCAATTTGGAGGCAAATAAGTTTGTTGCAAATGAAGAAATATGAGAGAAGCTTTTCTAGATTGGAGAAAGAAGCTACCATGTGTTGTCAACTGATTAACTTTAAGGTTGCTTTTGTTTTCTTTATCCTCTCTTCTTTTCTCATTTGTAAAGGATTCTAAGGTTCTGAATTGGGTTGCATAGATAGAGAATTGCTAAGTCTGAGTCATTTTAAAGTCATTTTTGAGTCTTTAAGCTGTAACTTCTAATTTTATGAGCAAATACAACCAGTTTGTGCAAATAATCATGAAATTCAAGAATGTCATCAAATTGTCTCCAAATCTATACATTTTAGTCATATAAATTCAATAATATAAAGTATCTTTGGATTTGTCATCTCAATTTCTTTGAGATTGTTTTATCTATTCATAGTACTATTTCAATGAAGTAGATAGAATACTTTGACAAGATAATTGTGATTTAAGAGTGCAAGTTGGATCTCATAAGAAGAGTTTGATTGATAATAGGAGTGGAATTGTTAGTGTAAGACACTAACAGTTGATGCAAGGCATTAACAATTTGAAATCCACTAGTTGAATGCCATTTTCTGATGAATTATCTTTATGTGTTTGACTCCATAGCCCAAAATTGGCACTAATCTATTATTCAGTTTGGTGCATCTTAGAAACATGTTTAAATTCAAAATCATTTTAAATTCCTTGTTGTTTGGTTGAGGTTTGTTGTATGTCATGCTTCCTAATTGCTAAGCAAGTGTTGAGTTACTGAGAATGTAGCTAGATTTGAGGTTGTCAATGATTTCCTTGGTATATTTGCATTGGGATTTATCTGCTATAAAAGGAAATGTCTCTGTGTATGGTTGAATTATGTTTTAGGCATTGTATAGGTTGACCCACCTTGGTTCTACAAAGCTAGAAGTGTAGAAGATCTTATTCTTTGACTGAATCTTGTCAGTTGGCCAAATTAACCTTTGAGTTTGAACATAAGAAATTGGCTAAGTCTTTAGGATTCAATTGGTCTGGTTTGATTTGGAGCAACAACAAAATGATGACTCTGTTGGGGAGTATTTGAGAAAATTCTCATTGAAGAATCTAGAAATAGAGTCATATAATTTACATAAATCCATATTATTTTCCATTCTAAATTTGGCTCAAATATTGAAGTTCTTGGACCTAGAGAAGATTATTGCAACAAATAGCAAAGGATTTGAGTGTGACTCCATTGCTGGAGAAGACCCAGAACAAGATTTACTCTTGAAGATTATACCTCTATGGAAAGGAGGTGGCGACTCTTTCTAAAGAACCCATTGAATTATGTAGAAGATTTCTAGATTTGCAAAATTTGTAAAATTTGCAGTTAGGATGAAAGATTAACAACTGCTACAATGTTTCTAGGTATTCTCATAAAGCTAAAGCAAGTATTGCTATGTTTGAAAGAATTTTATGATAAATTTTGAAGACTTGAGATCGTAAATGGTTCCCTATTAGATCAATTTGCATTAAGAAAGGGAATAGTGGTATTTCTTTACATACATCAAATATGTAACATGTAATATCTATAATAGTTGAGAAGTATGTTTATTTTTTAATTATGCCTCTAATAGATCTTTTAGGAATAAAGATTCAATAAATGTTTTAGAATCATGGTTGAATTAGTAAATGATGTAATGGAAAACCATGTATGAAGTTGATAATTATTGAATATGAATACAAGAGGGTTTCCCTATGAAATGGCAAGTAAAAGTATGCAGACAAAACAATCTTCACCAAGTCCTCAAAGGGATTTTGTTATTGAAAGGTATATCCCATTTGTTTTCACTGGTAATAGAGGTTTCCCAAACATAATCCCTAAAAATGTTAGGAAGTATTTACCAAATTCATAGGGAAAAGTTCTAAATCAGCCCCTAAGCATTTAGAAACATTCATAGATGTGATGGCAGATTATGAGGTAAATCATGAGGACATTGTAATGAATCTGTTTGTTCAATCCTTAAAGGATGATTCCAGTGATTGGTTCTAATATTTACCGTCATGTTCTATAGCTTCATGGAGTCAGTTTATGATAGCCTTTCTTGGGTAAATTGGTAGAGTGTAAATCCAAGTGTGGTGAGGAATTTTTTTATGGAAATCCATATAAGTAAAGATGAGATAGTCCCTACATTCAATCTTCAATTTACAAAGGCAATAATAGATATCCTTGAATACATAAGACTAAACAATGTAGAATGTTTGGTTGTGTATTTATGAGCATTTGATAGTAAGATGGGCTTCTTACTAAGAGATAAAGATCCTGCAACATTACTTCAGGAATATCAAACTGCGATGGATATTGAGAACAATTTGAAATGCTCTATAATGAAAGGGTATCTAGCTGCAAGTGTTGGTTATCCCAACACACCTCATGCCAATAGAATTCAAGAATCAGATAATGGAAATGCTTATCAAGATGACAATTCTTCTATTGTTCTGACTTCTTCATCATCACAGTATGAAGATCATAGTGAGCTCAGAGTTGAAAGTCAACAAAATTTGAGCAATGTTGATCAACAATCTTTTGTTCAAGTATTGTATGAAATCAAGAGACAAGAGGGAGGATCACTGTATAAGTTGCTTTTGAGATTTTTGGATTCTTTCATAGAAGGTCCCAAACATTTCAAACCTGAGGAATATTTGTGCATTGTTTTGTTTTGTGAGACTTATGAATTTGGGCTGAGTACTTTGTTAGAGGAATTGAAGCCCCATAGCTTTGATCAAGTACCTGATTGAATAAGGATTGTAGAATCTGCCAAGTGTGGTTATCCACAAAATGTGGATGCTCAAAATGTAAATAGAAGTTGTCCTCTTGGAAGAAATGATACAACAATGCAAACAAATGAAAAGAATATGTCAGAAAATGAAGTTCCATGTTGTATGGATAAAGATGAATAGTGTAATCAACTTACAATCAACACATGCGCAAATCCTTGTAGTAGTGCCAAAGATGAAGACAAATGGGATGATAATAGAGTAGATATGCAAGAATTATTCCCTTGTGATATCTCAGATGAGGGAGAAGTAAATGAGACATAGGGTGTTACTCCATGTCATGATGTGATCAAAGATTACAGTGCATGTGTTGTTGATATTTCATTACAAACTAGTGGTTATGATCCTAGAAGTGCAGCCTCGAGCATTCATTTTGAAGATTTTGAACATGGTTCATGTAATGATTTTTCTTGTGATGAAAACAATGATGAGTTTGATATTTTTGATTGCTCTGCTAAAGATTCCGATTTCTTTTCTAAGGATGGTGTAGAAGCATATTCCTCATTTAAAGAATGCAATGATATAGATATTCATAATGCCACTTGTCTACAAGTGAAGTAACAAATTTCATGTAGTGAATACATGGAATGTAATGTGGTTTCACTATCAATGAAGCATGTTCATTGTGCAAGTGATGCAGAATTTGAAGATAAGGAAGTGTGTGTTCAGTATGCTTATTCAAAACATATTGCTAAATATGATAAACATGCTAATAAATATGATCATGCCCCTATTTCTCATGATTGTTCATATGAAGCAAAGATGGAGATGCTTGTGATAGATGAAGAGGATGATGATATACATGGTGTTGAAATAGGAGTTTCAATTTGGGCTGATCAAGTAGCACATTGTGAGAAATATAAGGATCTTGAGTCAACACTATTACCCATCGATGAAATTGAATATTTTACTAATTCATATGATAGTAAAACTTTAGATTGCACGTTGACACTGAAAAAATTCTTGATCCATGTGCAGAGTAGCCAAGAAATGAGAATAATGATGAATCTCATGTTGATGAGTGAAGTTGAGTACAATAGCTTCCTGTTTGATGCTCATGTTCTTGAGAGTGTGCACCTGGACATGTTTCCATCCTATGTAAAAGGAATTTGTGTGAAAGAAAATGAAGATTCTAGTTCTATTGCTAAGGAGGATTTTTTCAGTTAGCAATGAGTCTTTCAGTTTTGGGTTAGCACACATATCAATTGATATTACACATGAAGATATCATTGTACATGGGTGTTTTTCCACTGTCCCAGCTGATGTTGAATTACTTGAGCCTACTCTTGAGGTATTTTGCACTGAGTTGAATGATAATGACAAGAATGCATCAGAATATGTTCTCAAACTTGAGATAAATGCATTTACTCATCCCTTATATGTTAATGTTGCATATGATTCCTATCTTCGTGATACCAAGGTGTGTTCTGGTATACCTGAATTGAAATGCCAAAAAATGTACTCGTGTTGCAGCGATCCATATACGAATGCTCCAAAATATGAATCTTTTATCTTTGACATATTTGAAGATGATTTGTATGACACACAACAAGTTGTTTATGAAAATTTTCAGTTCGATGTGCAAACTGATTTTGATGTCAAAGTTTGTGATGCCAAAGATCAGATGGACTATGAATGCTTCTACTTTTAAATTCAAATGAGTGAGCATTAAGTAAAACATGACGATGAGCTACCAAAGGTAAAATTTCACAATGATTATGATTTTCAATTAATGTATGATTCCATGTTGGAGATTGACAGAATTGTAAGTGGCATTGGAAAGCACAGTGATATAGTGGAGCATGTCAATGATCGGGCTAGTTTGTGGGTGGTCTATGATAATGCTCTCATATTTGGCCTATGGAAGAAAACACATAACCGAGCATTTGACAAGGGTAAATACTAACTTCACATTTTTCATTTGGTGGTCTGGGTGTCACCAACTAAAGTTGAAAAATAAAGGATGAATAAAGGAGTAGTTTCAGAACACCTGATGGACTCAACATTTGGTGTACTCTCTAGAGATCTGGAATATTTCTATTCCCATAAGGGGAATACATCCCAAATCGGAGCCACTATTGGCACTCCCAAATTTTTCAAATTTGAACTAGGCATTTCAAAAAAAATTCCTCTATACTCGCAAAAGTGCACCTAATGAATATGCCTGAATGACCCACTTTGGAAGGTCATAATTTGAAGCATGTTGATTTTCAAGCCAAGATAACTTGTGTGATCACTCAAGTGTCATAGGTCAGTAGGAATGCCAATTTTTAGCTTCCCATGATAAGTTTTGTTGAGGTTTCAAAAACTGAAATTGGAGGATTTTGGCACATTTTTGTTGTTCAAAAACTTTTAGTTTTGCAAAGTAGCCTCCCGTTTGAGCTTTCATTTTCCAACTAGATGACTGTCATGTAAAAATGAATGTTGTTCCCAATACTCCATGAATCCATGAGCTCACATGTTAGGTTTCAAAGACTCGTTATTTGATTTGCTATTTTTAGAAAATCAAACCCAAATGTAATTTCTCTTGTTTTGCATCTCCATCCCTGACAACATTTCAAGGTGGTCAACTTTGACCCCTAAGAACTTTTGATGAATGAAAATTCAAGAAAATTTGTCTTCCACATGTGCTAAGTGTACCTAAATGTGCTTATGTTTCTAGTGGTGGCTCGCCAGGAGCTAATTTGATATTTTTGCAACGAGGTGATCTTGTGAGTTTTAATTGGTTCAGAACAGTTGATTGTTGCAGAAACTTCAATTGAGCAACTTTAACAGTGAATATCTTTCACCCTTTGATTTTTTTTGTAGAGTCATCTTTTTTGTTCAATTCTCGGGTCAAATTTTTACATGCTTGAAAGGTTTCATGGCCCCAGTAGGTCGTTTGACCAATTTTCCAGGCTGATTCTAGAGCCAACTTGGCTAGTTTTTACTATTCTACAAAAAGGTCAAAAATCTAGTTTTAATGAAAACCCATTTCAAAATTTCATTTCGGCTGCATTCAAAATGTATTGTTGATCATTTCAAGGGAAAATTTGTTTGAAAACAATTATTTTTTAGCTAAGCCCACATGGGGACCCGACATGCATTGCATAACATGAAATTGGAAGTGTTGCACTATAGTAACCTCTTCAAGAAAATTGTTTTGAATAGTTCACTATGTGGAGGGTCTATGTTAAAAGGCATAATGAGGGGACACAGAAATTTTTCCTAATGAAATCACATCATTATGGAAACCATATAAGTACATTCACAACTAGTGGACAATTCATTAGTAATTGCTATTATGAATTCAGGACAAGTGAGATATGTGAATGTATTTTCATTAACCAATTGTGTATGTGTGCAATAGGCTCTACTGTTGATGTGGGTAAAGGTTAGTAAATCAATGAAGTCATCAGCATGATAAGGCTTTGAAGAAAATGGTATTGCATTTGAAATCACCATGGGGTAGAGTCACAATGTTATTTAATTTTTCCCTATTTTTCAAAATAGTTGCATGATATTAGCATTTGTGACATATATTGAAGAGGTCTATGCTACTAGAAGAGGAGGAAATGATGCTTCTAAAAGAAAAAGAAAAACATTAGAATGGTGATGCTAGAACCATGACTTCATTGAAAAGTCTTCAAAATTTTAGAGAGGCTAAAGAAAAAGAGGGTCGATGCAGCTTGTGTACCAAGGGCCTCAAACCACTAGAAGCCCTATCAAATTCCCGAAGTGCCTATCTGCAACACAAGATCCACAAGCATATAGAAAAAATGAATGTGTCAAAAAGAATTTGAAACTTCAAAGAAAATGGAGAATGGAGAGTGCTCGAACCACACATTGAAACAAGCATGTACACAAAAAAATTTGTTGAAAAGGCCATCAAATCATTGAAGAGGGAACACATAAGCATAAATTGATTTTTGAAAAGGCTATAGAAACTAGCACATGGAACAGGGGTGTGGATGTTTATCATAACACAAAACAAAATTCCATGCCTGGCATATGCTCAAAAGGATTCATTCAAATAAATTTTGAATGCCTGAAGGGGGAGCTGATCCAAAAAGAGTAGCGCACCACACGAAAGAGGCATTGGAAATGTTTAGAAAATTCAAGTAAATGCATTGTGGGCATCCATCAAAGCAGGTGCAACTGGAGATGCTCATTTTTGGTGGCTCGGTGCAAGGCATGAATAACCATCAATACATAAAATCCAACGCATTGAGTGAGTGACACGTACAACCTATACAAGATGAATTTGATGAAAAGCATTTGAAGCTTTTAGGAAAATATGGAGGAAGAGCTCAATTGAAAGTTTTTTTAAAGAAGAGGACACCAAGATATAAAAGAACTAATGAACAATATAAAGTGTAGGATATGGAGATCCATCAGAACACAAAGGAAATGGCACACATTCTGATGAATGTAAAATGCCTCTTCTAAATCTAGGGTGCCACCATTCAAATAAAAGAATGGGAAAAATGTATGTGGTTGGCAGTTAGAGGATTCAAGCCATTGACAGGAACCATTCTATGATGAAGAAGTTGTCATGATCAAGAGGGTTACAAAGAAAACTAAGGAGAAGAATGCTGAGAATGATGAACAAGTGAGTTAGGGCAACAAAAAAGGCTAGAAATGAAATACAATGGTGGAGATTGAAGATGAACGTGAAAAATAATCCACAGATTTCCCCGCAAGCTCACTAAAAGAAGATGCATGTCCTATAATTCCCGCGAGACAGCGAAATTGTGCCATTTGGCAAGTGTGGGCCTGATAGGAACAAAAGGTGAACGAGTTTTCATTCGATTTTAATATGGGAAAAAGACATTTTGTTTTAAATTTAAAACAAAGAGGGCTCATTTAACATTAAAAGAGAAAATATTTATAAGTAAGATGTTCCCATGAATTTTGAATATGGTAAAGGAAAATATAAATGGTGGGCCCAAAATTTTGAATACAAAAGTATTAAGTGGGGTAACCAACAAATGCTCGTTAGATTTTTTTTTTAAAGGGGGTCTTTGAAATTAAAGGCATACATATGAAAATATTTTAAAATTTTCATTTCAGAAAAAGGTAAATATTTTTAATGGGCCCCAAAGTGAAATATTTAGTATTTCACCATAAAGTGAAAATTTGAAGGATTAAATGTGCCTGGGTGAAAGTTTAATGAAGTGATGGCTAAAATAAAGCATGTGAATAGAGGGGAAATTTTTTTACTAAACCCATGGTTTAATATTTACAAGCCTTTATTTTATTTTGACATAAAGTAAAATATCATGTGTTGGGAGATAAAATTAAAGATGTAAATACAACAAAGGGAAAAAATAGAAAGATTTTCATGGGAGAAGAAATTGAGGCAAATTTTACATAGCTGTAGATTAAAATTAAGCATGAATATCACTCACAGTGAATTTGTTGTTGCAATTTGGAGGCAAATAAGTTTGTTACAAATGAGGAAAGATGAGAGAAGCTTTTCTGGATTGGAGAAAGAAGCTGCCATGTGCCATCAACTGATTAAATTTAGGGCTACTTCTTTTTTCTTTATCTTCTCTTTTTTTCTCATTTGTAAAGGATTATGAGGTTTTAAATTGGGCGGGGTAGATAGATAATTGCTAAGTCTGATTCATTTTTTAGTCTATAAGCTGTAATTTCTGATTTTATGAGCAAATATAGCCAGTTTGTGCAAATAAATCATGAACATCATGAATGTCATTAAATGTCTCTAGATTTGTACATTTTAGTCATATAAATTCAATAAAATAAAGTATCTTTGGATTTTTCATCTCAATTTCCTTGAGATTGTTTTATCTGTTCATAGTTCTGTTTCAATGAAGTAGTTAGAATACTTTCAAAATATAATTGTGATTTAAGTGTGCAAGTTGGATCTAATAAGAAGAGTTTGATTGATAATAGGAGTGGAATTTTTGGTGTAAGACACTAACAATTGATGCAAGGCATTAACAATTTTAAATCAACTAGTTGAATGTCATTTGTTGATGAATTCTCTTTATGTGTTTGACTCCATGGCCCAAAATTGGCACTAATCTATTATTCAATTTGATGCATCTTAGAAACATGTTTAAATTCAAAATCATTTTAAATTCCTTATTGTTTGGTTGAGGTTTGTTGTATGTCTTGCTTCCCAATTGCTGAGCAAATGTTGATTTACCGAGAATGTAGGTAGATTTGAGCTTGTCAATGCTTTCCTTGGTATATTTGCATTGGGATTTATCTACTATGAAAAGAAATGTTTGTGTGTATGGTTGAATTATGTTTTAGGAATTGTATAGGTTGACCTACCTTGGTTTTGTAGAGCCAAAAGTGTAGAAGATCTCAGTCTTTGACTGAATCTTGTTAGTTGGTAAAATCAACCTTTAAGGCTGAAGAAAAGACATTGGCTAAGTCGTTAGGATTCAATTGGTTTGGTTTGATTTGGAGCACCAATAGAATGGCGACTCTGTTGGGAAGAATTCAAGAAAATTATCATTGAAGAATCTAGAAACATAGTCATATCATTTACATTAAGTCATTATTTTCCATTATGAATTTGGTTCAAATATTGAAGTTCTTGGACCTAGAGAATATTTATTGCAGAAAATATCAAAGGATTTGAGTATGACTTCACTTTTGGAGAGGACCCAGAATGAGATTTACTCTTGAAGATTATTGCTTTGCGAAAAGGAGGTGGTGACTCTGTCTAAAGAACTAGCTGAATTGTGTAGAAGATTTATAAATTTGTAGAATTTGCAAACATCATGATAGATTAGAAAGTGATACAAAGTTTTTTAGGTATTCTCATAAATCTAAAGCATGTATTACACTGTTTGAAATAAAATTATGAGAAATTTTCAGTACTTGAGATCATAAATGCTTCCCTATTAGATGAATTTTCATTAAGAAAGGGAACAATAGTATTTCTTTAAATACTTCAAATATGTAACATGTAATATCAGTAATAGTTGAGAAGTATGTTTATTTTTGAATGATTCCTCTAATAAATATTTAAAACAAAGATTCAATCGATGTTTTAGAATCATGGTTGAATTAGTAAATGATGTAATTGACAACCATGTATGAAGTTGATAATGATTGAATATGAATACAAGAGGTTTTCCTTGTGAAATGGCAAGTAAAAGTATGGAGGGAAAACAATATTCACCAAGCCCTCAAAGGGAGTTTGTTATTGAAAGTTATATGCCATTGGTTTTTAGTGGTATAAGGGTTTCCCAAACCTGAACCCTAAAAATGTTAGGAAGTATTTTCCCAAATTAAGAGGGAAAAGATTAGAATTAGTCTATAATCATTTGCAAACAATCATGGATGTGATGGGGGATTATGAGGTAAATCATGAGGATGTTGTTATGAAACTGTTTGTTTAGTCCTTGAAGGATGATGTTAGGGATTGGTTCTAATATTTATCATCATGTTCTATAGCTTCATGTAGTCAATTTATGATAGCCTTTGTTGAACAATTTGGTGAAAGTGTAAATCCAAGTGTGGCAATGAAAAAATTTATGGAAATCCATATAAGTAAAGATGAGCTAGTCCCTACATTCAATATTCAATTTACAAAGGCAATAAGAGATATCCCTTAATACATAAGACTGAATGATGCAGAATGTTTGGTTGTGTATTTAGGAGAATTTGACAATAAGATGGGCTTATTAATAAGAGAGAAATAGCTTGCAACATTAATTCAAGACTATCAAACTGTGATGGATATTGAGAAAAATTTGAAATATCTATGATGAAAGGGTATCTAGCTGCAAGTGTTGGTTATCCCAACACACCTCATGCCAATAGAACTCAAGAATTAGATAATGGAAATGCTTGTCAAGATGACAATGCTTCTATTGTTATAACTTATTCATCATCAAAATATGAAGATCATAGTGAGCTCCAAGTTGAATGTTCAACAAAATTTGAGCAATGTTGATCATAAATATTTTGTTCAAGTATTGTACGAAATCAAGAGACGAGGGAGAATCACCATATAAGTTGTTTTTGAGATTTTTGGATTCTTTGATAGAAGTTCCCTAAGTTTTCAGACTTGAGGAATCTATTTGTGTTAATTTTTTGTGAGACTTATGAATCTAAGCTGAGTACTTTTCTAGAGGAATTGAAGCCCCATAGCTTTGATCAAGTACCTAATTGGATAAGGATTACAAAATCAGCCAAGTGCACTTATGCACAAAATGTGGATTTTCAAAATGTAAACAACTGTCCTCTTGGAAGAAATCATAAAACAATGCAAAAAAATGAAAAGAATATGTCAACAAATGATGTTCCATGTTGTATGGATGAATATGAATAGTTTAATCAACTTACAATAAACACATGCACAAATCATTGTAGTGGTGAGGAAGATGAAGAAACATGGGATGATAGCAAAGTAGATATGGAAGAATGCTTCTCTTGTGATATCTCAGATTACAGAGAAATAAATGAGACACTATGTATCACTCCATGTCATCATGTGAACAAATATTACAGTGCATTTGTTGCTTATATTTCATTACAAACTAGTGATTATGATCCTAGAAGTGCAGCCTCAAGCATTCATTCTGAAGATTTTGAACATGGTTCATGTAATCACTTTTCTTGTGATGAAAACAATGATGAGGTTGATATTACTGATTGCTCCTCTGAAGATTGCAATTTATTTTCTAAGGATGATGTAGAATCATATTGCTCATTTGAATAATGCAATGATATAGATGTTGATGATGCTACTTGTCCAAACATGAAGGAACAAATTGCATGTGGTGAATACATGGAATGTAATGCAGGTTCACTATCAATGAGGCATGTTCATTGTGTAAGTGATACAGAATTTGAAGATAAGGAAGTGTGTGTTTAGTATGTTGATTTAGAACATAATGCTAAATATGATAAACATGTTGATAAATATGCTCATGCCCCTGTTGCTCATGATTGTTCATATGAAAAAGAGATTATAGAGATGTTTGTGATAGATGAAGAGGATGATGATATACATGGTGATGAAATAGGAGTTTCAATTTGGGTTGATCAAGTAGCACATTGTGAGAAATATAAGGATCCTGAGTCAACACTATTACCCATCGATGATATTGAAAAGCTTGTTGATTCATATGACAATAAAGCTTTAGATTGTGTTGACACTACAAAAATTATTTATCCATGTGTAGAGTAGCAAAGAAATGAGAATAATGGTGAATCTCATGTTGATCAGTGTGAAGTTGAGTACAATCACTTCCTATTTGATGCTCCTAATCTTTAGAGTGTGCACCTGGACATGTTTCCATCCAATGTAAAAGAAATTTATGTGAAAGAAAATGAAGATTCTAGTTCTATTTCTAAGGAGGATTTTTCAATTAGCAATGAGTCTTTCACTTTTGGGTCAGCACACATATCAACTGATATTTCACATGAAGATACCAATGCACATGGGTGTTTTTCCAGTGTCCCTATTGATGTTGAATTGTTTGAGTCTACTCTTGAAGTAATTTGCACTCAGTTGAATGATGATGACAAGAATGCATCAAAATATGTTCTCAAACTTGAGATAAATACATTTATTCATCCCTTAGATGTTAATGTTGCATATGATTCCTTTATCCATCATACAAAGGTGTGTTCTAGTATACCTAAATTGAAATGCAAAAAAATGTACTCATGTTGCATTTATCCATATACAAATGCTCCAGAATATGAATTTTTTTTGACATATTTGAAGATGATTTACATGAAGCACAACAAGTTGTTTATGAAATCTTTCAATTTTATGTGCAAACTAATTTTTATGTCAATGTTTGTGATGTCAAAGATCAAATGGACAATGGATGCTTCTACTTTCGAATTCAAATAAGTGAGCATTCAGTGGTACATGAGAATGAGTTGTCCAAGGTAAAATGTCACAGTGATTATGATTTCCAATTAATGTCTAATTGCATGTTGCAGATTGATAGAATTGTAAGGGACATTGGAAAACACAGTGATATAGTGGAGCATGGCAATGACTAAGCTAGTTTGTGGGTGGTCTATGATAATGTTCTCAGATTTGGCCTATGGTAGACAACACAAAACCAAGTGTTCAACAGGGGAAAATATTGACTTCACATTTTTCATTTGGTGGCCTATTTGTCACCAAGTGAAGTTGAAAAATAAAGGATGAATAAAGGAGTAGTTTTAGAACACCTGATGGACTCAACATTTGGTGTACTCCCCAAAGATCTAGAATCTTGCTATGCTCACATGGGGAATACATACCCAGTTAGAACCACTATTAGAACTCTCAAATTTTGCAAATTTGAAGTTCCCATTTCAAAAAAATTGCCTCTACACTCGTAAAAGTGCACTTGATGAATCTACTTGAATGACCTGCTTTTGAGGGTCATAATTTGAAGCCTATTGGTTTTCAAGCCAAGCCAACTTGTGGGAACACTCATGTGTCATAGGTGAGTAGGAATGCCAATTTTAGCTTCCCATGATAATTTTTGTCGAGGTTTCAAAAAGAAAAGTTGGAGGGTTTTAGCACATTTATGCTATTTGCAAACTTTTAGTTTTGCAAAGTAGCCTCCCATTTGAGCTTGCATTTTGCAACTAGATGACTTTCATGTAAAAATGAATGTTGTTCCCAGTACTCCATGAATCCATGAGCTCACATGTTAGGTTTCAAAGACTCGTTATTTGATTTGCTATTTTTAGTAAATCAAACCCAAATGCAAATTCTCTTGTTTTGCATCTCCATCCCTGACAACATTTCAAGGTGGTCAACTTTGACCCCTAAGAACTTTTGATGAGGGATTATTCAAGAAAATTCCTCTTCCACATGTGCTAAGTGTACCTAAATGTGCTTATGTTTCTAGTGGTGGCTCACCAACAAACTGATTTGATATTTTTGCAATGAGGTGATCTTGTGAGTTTTAATTAGTTTAGAATAGCTAATTGTTGCAAAAAGTTAGTCTGAGGAACCTTGATAGTGAATATCTTTCACCCTGTGATTTTGATAGTGAACTTTGATAGTGAATATCTTTCACCCTATGATTTTTTTTGTTGATCCGTCTTTTTTATTCAATTATTGGGTCAGGCGTTTACATGCCTACAAGGTTTCATGGTCCTAGGAGGTCATTTGACAAATTTCCCAAACTGATTCTAGAGCCAACTTGGCCAGTTTTTCCTATTCTACAAAAAGGTGAGAAATCAAGTTTCAATGAAAACCCATTTCAAATTTTTGTGTCAAATGCATTCAAAAGGTATTATTGATCAGTTCAAGAAAAAGGTTGTTTGAAAATGAAAAAAAAATTAGCCGGGCCCACATGGGGATGCAAAATGCATTGCACAACATGAAATTAAAAGTGTTGCACTATAGTAAACTCTTCAAGAATATTATTTTGAATAGTTCGGTATGTGGAGGATCTAATTCAAAAGGCCTAATGAGGGGGCAAAGAAATTTCTCCTAATGAAATCAGATCATTGTGGCAACCATATAAGTACATTCACAACTAGTGGACAATTCTTTAGAAATTGCTATTATGAATTCAAGACAAGTGAGATGAGTGAATGTATTTGCATTAAGAAATTGTGTATGTGTGCAATAGGAACTCCTGTTGATGTGGCTAAAGAGTAGTAAATCAATGAAGTCATCAGTATGATAAGGCTTTGAAGAAAACGATATTCCACTTGAAATGACCATGGGGTAGAGTCACAATGTTATTTAATTTTTCCCTATTTTTTAAAATAGTTGAATGATATTAACATGGTAACATATATTGAAGAGGCCTATGCTACTGGAAGAAGAGAAAATGATGCTTCTAAAAGAAAAAGAAGGAATTAGAATGGTGATGCTATAACCATGTCTTCATTGAAAAGTATTCAAAATTTTATAGAGGATAAAGAAAAAGAGGGTCGACATAGCTTGTGTGATAGGGGCCTCGAATCACTAGAAGCTCTATCAAATTCCCCGAGTGCCTATCGGTAACATAGGAGCTTCTAGTATATAGACAAAATGAATGTGTTGAAAATGCTTTGAAACATCAAGGCAAATGAAAAATGGAGAGGGCTTGAACCACACATTGAAACAAGAATACACAAAACACATTTGTTGAAGAGGCCATTGAATCATTGAAGAGGGAATGCATAAGCATAAAATGTTTGTTGAAAAGGCTATAGAAACTAGTGCATGGAATAGGGGTGTAGATGTTTATAAAAACAAAAAATAGAATGCCACGCCTGACATATGCTCAAAAGGATTAATTGAAATGTCTTTTGAATTCCTAAAGGTCGAGCTGATCCAAACAGGGCAATGCACCACACTAAAGAGGCATTGAAAATGTTTAGAAACTTCTAGTAAATGTATTTTGGGCATCCATCGAAGCAGGTGCAACTGGAGATGCTCATTTTTTGTGGCCCAATGTAGGGCATGAATAATCATTAATGCATAAAAATGCATTAAGTGAGTCAGGCATGCAACTTGCAAAAGATGAATTTGATGAAAACCTTTTGAAGCTTTCAGACAAATATGGAGGAAGAGCTTGATGGAAATTTTTTATAAAGAAGATGATGCCAACATATAAAAGAATCAATGAACATTGTAAAGTGCAATATATGGAGATCCATGAGAGCACAAAGGAAATGGCACGCAGCCTACTGAATGTAAAAAACCTCTTCTCAATCTAGGGCACCACCATTCAAATAAAGGAATGGAAAAAATGTATGCGGTTAGAAATTATAGGGTTCGATCCATTGATAGGAACCATTTTTTTGATAAAGAAGCCACCATGATCAGGAAGGTTGTAGAGAAATCTAAGGAGAAGAATGTTGAGAATAATGAACAGCTGAGTTAGGGCAACAAAACAACCTAGAAATGAAATCCAATGATGGATATTGAAGATGAATGTGCAGCATAATCCACACCCTTCCCCACAAGCTCACTCAAGGAAGATGCACATCCTTTAATTCCCACAAGACAGCAAAATTGTCCATGTGGCAAGTGTGGGCCCGATAGGAATAGAAAGGTAAAGGTAAAGGTCCTTTTTAATTCCACGATACCATGAGTATATGGGACTCCTGTACTCCCCCAAATATGAGGGAGGCACCTAACTCGTGCTCCACAATATGAGGCCCTCGTACTCCCCCAATATGGGGGAGGCACCTAACTCGTGCTCCACAATACGAGGTGTACATACCCTACCCCCTATAGGATTTGAACTTGTGACTCCCTGTCAAGAGCACAAGTTCTCCACCATTAGGCCACTAGTTTTCATTCTCTTTTAATATGAGAAAAAGGAATTTTGTTTTAAATTTAAAACAAAGAGGGCTCATTTCACATTAAAAGAGAAAATATTTAGAAGTAAGATGTGCCCATGAGTTTTGAATATCATAAAGGAAAATATAAATGGTGGGCCCAAAATTTTGAATGTAAAAATATTAAGTGGGGTAAAAAACAAATTTCCATGAGATTTTGTTTTAAAAAGGAGTTGATGAAATTAAAGGCATACATATAAAAATATTTTAATATTTTCATTTCAAAAAAAGGTAAATATTTTTAATGGGCCCCAAAGTGAAGTATTTTGTATTTCACCATAAATTAAAAAGTTGAAGGATTAAATGTGCCTGAGCGAAAGTTTAATGAAGTGGTGGCTAAAATAAAGCATGTGAACACAGGGGAAATATTTTTATTAAGCTCATGGTTTAATATTTACAAGCCATTATTTTATTTTGACATAATGTGAAATATCATGTGCTAGGAGATAAAATTAACATTGCAGATAAAACAAAGGGAAAAAATGAAAATATTTTCACGGGAAAACAAATAGAGGAAAATTTTACATAGCTGTAGGGTAAAATTAAGAGGGAAGATCTCCCACGGTGAATTTGTTGTTGCAATTTGGAAGAAAATAAATTTGTTGCAAATGAATAAAAATGAGAGAAGATTTTCCACATTGGAGAAAGAAGTTGCCATGCATCATCAATTGATTAACTTTAGGTATGATTTTGTTTTCTTTATCTTCTCTTCTTTTCTCATTTGTAAAGGATTCTGAGGTTTTGAATTAGGCTAGGTAGATAGAGAATTGCTAAGTCTAAGTCATCTTTGAGTTTGTAAGCTGTAATTTCTAATTTTATGAGAAAATACATCTAGTTTGTGCAAATAAATCATGAAAGTCATAAATGTCATCAAATTTTCTCTAGATCTATACATTTTAGTCATATAAATTGAATAATATAAAGTATCTTTGGATTTGTCATCTCAATTTCCTTGAGATTGTTTTATCTGTTCATAGTTCTATTTTAATGGAGTAGTTAGAATACTTTGAATAGATTATTGTGATCTAAGTGTGCAGGTTGGATCTAATAAAAAGATTTCTATTGACAATAGGAGTCAAATTATTGGTTTAAGACACTATGTTTAGTTGATTCAAGGCATTAACAATTTTAAATCCATTGGTTGAATGTCATTTTTTGATGAATTCTCTTTATGTACTTGAATCCATGGCCTAGAATTGGCATTGATCTATTATTCAGTTTGATGCATCTTAGAAACATGTTTAAATTCAAAATAATATTAAATTCCTTATTGTTTGGTTGAGTTTTGTTGTATTTATTGCCTCCCAATTGTTGAGCAATTGCTAAGTTATTGAGAATGTAGCTATATTTTAGGTTGTTGATGCTTTCCTTGGTATATTTGCATTGGGATTTATCTACTATAAAAAGCAATGTCTCTTTGTATGGTTGAATTATCTTTTAGGAATTGTATAGGTTGACCCACCTTGGTTCTATAGAGCCAAAAGTGTAGATCTATCTTTGACTGAATCTTCTCAGTTAACCTCAACCTTTGATTCTGAACATAAGACATTAGCTAAGTCTTTAGGATTCAATTTGTCTAGTTTGATTTAGAGAACCAACAAAATGGTGACTCTCTTGGGGACAATTCAAGAAAATTCTCATTGAAGAATCTAGAAACAAAGTCATATCATTTAGATAAAGTCACATTATTTTCCATTCTAATTTTGGTTCAAATATTGAAGTTCTGGCACCTTGAGAATATTTATTGCAAGGTGAAGCCACAATAGTGGTTTACAATTTGATGGAGGAAGGAAAACTGAGTAAAAATGACCCCATGACAAAAAAGTTCTTTTGGGGGTTCGTATGAACCTAGAAGTTTGACTGAACCAAAAAGGGGTTCGAACGAACCCCTTAAACTTTTTTCTTCCAAAAAAAATGCATATGAAAGGAGTTCGAGTGAACCCCCTTGAAGAGATTCGCTCGAACCTAGGTTCGAGTGAACCATGGTTCGAATGAACCCCTAGGGGTTTGCTCGAACCCCCCTAAATCCTCATCCCCTCCCTAAGACACACAAAAAATCTAAAATTTGGCAATTCATAACCCAATTTGAGGATGAAAATGGAGGAATCTTCACAAACCCAAATGGAATCAGGTAGTCCTTGGAATGAGCTATCCAATGAATATAATTTTAATATGTTTTGGTTTTATTATGTATATTTTTTTTAGTTTTATTAAACATAGTTTTTTCATCAAAAACGAAGGTCTTTGTTCTACACGTGGAAATATAGTAGATTATAAAAAAAAAGAAAAATATGCGTGCACCAGATATTGAATTCCTTGATCCAACAAAAAAAATAAAATGAATTTTGATATATACAAAAAAAGTTGTGCATTATATGGTCGTGCTATGTCTGAATTGTAATTGGTTTGACTTCAAAACTTGATTAAAGAAAAAATATTCAATAAAATTTGTCTAACCAAGTGGAAGCACTAGATATCGGAATTACAAATCTAAATTGAAAAAACTAGTTTTTGTGGGAGATGGAAAAAGAAGTGCAATCTAATTCCAAAAATTTTGAAAAAAATATTTTATAGAATCTATAGAAAAAATATGATGAGACTTTAGTTTGCATCATCTTTAAATTATTCATAGTTGATTTGCTATAGGTGCTCTAATGTGAACATTTATTTAAAAATAATAATTTCAGTGTCTAGTTTGGCCAAAAATTGTAAACCACTATTGTGGGATCACCTTGCAGCAAAGATCAAAGGATTTGAGTGTGACTCCCTTGTTGGAGAAGACCTAGAATGATACTTACTCTTGAAGATTATTCCTCTATGAAAAGGAGGTGGCAAATCTGTCTAAATAACCAATTGAATTGTGTAGAAGAATTCCACATTTGCAAAATTTGCAGTCAGGATGACAAATTAACAGCTACTACAAATTTTCCAGGTATAATCATAAATCTAAAGCAAGTATTACCATGTTTGAAAGAATTTTATGAGAAATTTTCAAGACTTCATATCATAAATGGTTCCCTATTAGATGAATTTGCATGAAGCAAGGGAACAATAGTATTTCTTTACATTTTTCAAATATGTAACATGTAATATCTATAATAGTTGAGAAGTATGTTTATTTTTAAATTATGCCTTTGATAAATCTTTAAGGCATAAAGATTCAATCAATGTTTTAGAATCATGGTTAAATTATTAAGTGTTATAATTGACAACCATGTATGAAGTTGATAATGATTGAATATGAATGCAAGAGGGTTTCCCTATGAAATGGCAAGTGAAAGTATGTAGGGAAAAAAATCTTCACCAAGCCCTCAAAAGTATTTTGTTATTGAATGGTATATGCCATTGGTTTTTAGTGGTATTAGAGGTTTCCCAAACCTGATCCCTAAATATGTTAGGAATTATTTACCCAAATTCACAAGGAAAAGTTTAGAATCATCCCCTAAGTATTTGAAAACATTCATGGATGTGATGGGGGGTTATGAGGTAAAGCATGAGGACATTCTTATGAAACTATTTGTTCAATCCTTGAAGGATGATGCCAGGGATTGGTTCTCATATTTACTGTCATGTTCTATAGCTTCATGGAGTTAGTTTATGATATCCTTTGTTGAGAAAATTGGTTAAAGGGTAAATCCAAGTGTGGTGAGGAAAAAATTTATGGAAATCCATATAAGTAAAGATGAGCTAGTCCCTGCATTCAATCCTCAATTTACAAAGGCAACATGAGATATTCCTGAATACATAAGACTGAACGATGTAGAATGTTTGGTTGTGTATTTAGGAGAATTTTACAGTAAGATGGGATTCTTACTAAGAGATAAAGAACCTACAACATTACTTCAGGCATATCAAACTACCATGGATATTGAGAACAATTTGAAATAATCTATGATGAAAGGGTATCTAGGTGCAAGTGTTAGTTATCCCAACACATCTCATGCCAATAGAATTTAAGAACTAGATAAGGGAAATTCTTGTCAAGATGACAATGCTTTTGCTATTATGAATTCTTCATCATCACATTATGAAGATCATAGTGAGCTCCATGTTGAATGTTAGAAAATTTGAGCAATGTTGATTAGCAATCTTTTGTTCAATTATTCTATGAAATGAAGAGACAAGAGGGAGAATCACCATATAATTTGTTTTTGAGATTTTTGGATGCTTGATAGAAGTTCCCAAAGATTTCAAACCTAAGGAATCTATGTCCATCGATTTGTTTTGTGAGACTTATGAATTTGGGCTAAGTACTTTTCTAGACGAATTGAAGCCCCATAGCTTTGATCAAGTACCTGATTGCATAAAGATTGTAGAATCAGCCAATTGTGGTTATGCACAAAATGTGAATTTTCAAAATGTAAATAGTAGCTATCCTCTTGGAAGAAATCATACAACAATGCAAAAAAATGAAAAGAATATGTCAGAAAATCAAGTCCATGATTTATGAATGAAGATAATAGTGTAATCAGCTTAGAATCAACACATGCACAAATCCTTCTAGCAGTGAGGACGATGAAGACACATGGGATGATAATAGAGTATATATGGAAGAATGCTTCTCTTGTGATATCTCAGATGACTGAGAAGTAAATGAGACACAAGGTGTTACTCGATGTCACGATGTGACCATAGATTACAATGCATGGGTTGTTGATATTTCATTACAGACTAGTGGTTATGATCCTAGAGGTGCAGCCTCAAGCATTCATTCTAAAGATTTTGAACATGGTTCATGTAATGAATTTTCTTGTGATGAAAACCATTACAATGTTTATATTTCTTATTGCTCCTCTAAAGATTGTGATTTCTTTTCTAAGGATGATATAGAAGCATATTCCTCATTTCAAGAATGCAATGATATAGATGTTCATAATGCCACTAGTGCACAAGTGAAAGAACAAATTACATGTGGTGAATACATGGAATGTAATGTGGTTTCACTATCAATGAAGCACGTTCATTGTGTAAGTGATGCATAATTTGAAGATAAGAAAGTTTGTGTTCAGTATGTTGACTCAAAACATAATGCTAAATATGATAAAGATGTTGATGAATATGCTCATGCCCCTATTGCTCATGATTGTTCATATGAAGCAAAGATGGAGGTATTTGTGATACATGAAGAGGATGATGATATACATGGAGATGAAATAGGAGTTTCAATTTGGGCTGATCAAGTAGCACATTGTGAGAAATATAAGGATCTTGAGTCAACATTATTACCCATAGATGATATTGACCAACTTGCTAATTCATATGAAAGTAAAGTTTTAGATTGTGTTGACACTGCAAAAATTATTGATCCATGTGCAGAGCATCCAAGAAATGAGAATAATGGTGAATATGATGCTAATGAGTGTGAAGTTGAGTACAATTGCTTCCTGTTTGATGCTCTTGATCTTCACAGTGTGCACTTGGACATGTTTCCATCCTATGTAAAAGGAATTTATGTGAAATAAAATGAAGATTCTAGTTCTATTGCTAAGGAGGATTTTTTAGTTAGCAATGAGTCTTTCACTTTTTGGTCAGCACACATATCAACTGATATTTCACATGAAGATACCAATGTACATGGGTATTTTTCAGCTGTTCCAGCTGATGTTGAATTGCTTGAGCTTACTCTTGAGGTATTTTACAATGAGTTGAATGATGATGACAAGAATACATTAGAATGTGTTCTCAAACCTTAGATGAGTGCATTTACTCATGCCTTGGATGTTAATGTTGCATATGATTCCTATCTCCATGATACCAAGATGTGTTTTGGTATACTTGAATTCAAATACCATAAAATGTGCTTGTGTTGCAATGATCCATATGTGAATGCTCTAGAATATGCATTTTTTTCTTTGACATATTTGAAGATGATTTGCATGATACACAATAAGTTGTTTATGAAAGATTTCAGTTTGATGTGCGGACTGATTTTGATGTCAAAGTTTGTGATGTCGAAGATCAAATGGACTATGAGTGCTTCTACATCTTAGTTCAAATGAGTGAGCATTCAGTGGAATATGAAAATGAGTTGCTTGAGGTGAAATGTCACGATGATTATGATTTTCAATTAATGTCTAATTTCATGTTGCAGATTGACAAAATTGTAAATGACATTAGAAACTATAGTGATATAATGGAGCATGTCAATGACCGGGCTAGTTTGTGGGTGGTCTATGATAATGTTCTCAAATTTGGCCTATGGTAGACAACACAAAACTGAGTGTTTGATAGGGGTAAATACTGACTTCAAATTTTTAATTTGGTGGCTTAGGTTTCACCAAGTGAAGTTGAAAAATAAAGGATGAATAAAGGAGTAGTTTCAAAACACCTGATGGACTCAGCATTTTGTGTACTCTCTAGAGATCTGGAATCTTGCTATGCCCACAAGGGGAATACATCCCTTGTCAGAGCCACTATTGACACTCTCAAATTTTGAAAATTTGAAGTGTCCATTTCAAAAAATTTGCTCTAAACTCTTAGAAGTGCACCTAATGAATCTGCCTAAATGACCCACTTTAGAGGGTCATAATTTGAAGCTTGTTGATTTTCAAGCCAAACCCACTTGTGGGATCACTCATGTGTCATAGTTGAGTTGGAATGTCAATTTTTAGCTTCCCATGATAAGTTTTGTCAAGGTTTCAAAAAGTGAAGTTGGAGGGTTTTCACACATTTTTGTTGTTTGCAAACTTTTAGTTGTGTAAAGTAGCCTCTCGTTTGATCTTTCATTTTGCAACCAAATGACTGTCATGTCAAAAAGAATGTTGTTCCAAATTATCCATGCATCCATGAGCTTACATGTTAGGTTTCAAATCCTTATGATATGATTTGCTATTTTTAGCAGATTAAAACCAAATGCAATTTCTCATGTTTTGCATCTGCATCCCTTACAAGATTTCAATGTGGTCAAATTTCACCCCTAATAACTTTTGATGAATGATGATTCAAAAAAATTCCTCTTGTGTGCATACTTAGTATATCTAAATATGCCTATGTTTCTAGTGGCAGCTTGCCAAGAGCTGATTTGATATTTTTGCAATGAGATGATCTCGTGAGTTTTAATTGATTAAGAACAGTTGATTGTTTTAGAAAGTTCAACTAAGAAAATTTGACAATGAATATCTTTCACCCTGTGATTTTTCTTTCCAAGCCATCCTTTGCATTCAACTCTTGGGTCAGATGTTGACATGCTTGCAAGGTTTCATGGCCTTAGGAGCTCGTTTGACTAGTTTCCCTATCTGATTCCAAAGCCAGCTTGGCTAGTTTTTCCTATTATGCAAAAATGTACAAAATCAAGTTTTAATGAAAACCCATTTCAAATTTTCACGTTGGATGTATTCAAAAGGTATTTTTGATCAATTCAAGGAATTTTTTTTTTGAAAATGATTTTTATTTTAGCCAGACCCACATGGGGACCCGACATGCATTTCATAACATGAAATTGAAAGTGTTGCACTGTAGTAATGCTTCAAGAAGATTGTTTTGAATAGTTCAGTATGTGGAGGGTCTACTTCAAAAGGACTAATGAGGGGGTAGAGAAATTTCTCCTGATGAAATCAGATCATTGTGGCAACCATATAAGTACATTCATAGCTAGTGGACAATTCATTAGCAATTACTATTATGAATTCGGGAAAAGTGAGCTATGTGAATGTATTTGCATTAATCAATTTTGTATGTATGAAATAGGCACTACTATTGATGTGGGTAAAGAGAAATAAATAAATGAAGTCATAAGCATGATAAGGCTTTGAAGAAAATGGTATTCCATTTGAAATCACCATGGGGTAGAGTCATAATTTTATTTAATTTTTCCCTATTTTTAAAATAGTTGCATGATATTAACATGGCATCATATATTGAAGAGGCCTATGCTACTAGCATAGGAGAAAATGATCCTTGTAAAAGAAAAAAAAACATCATATTTTTTTTGTCACGTCGTGTTTTGTATTCAATTATTGGGTTAGACATTTACATGCCTACAAGGTTTCATGGCCCCAGGAGGTCATTTGACAAATTTCCCAAACTGATTCCAGAGCCAACTTGGCTAGTTTTTCCTATTCTACAAAAATGTCAGAAATCAATTTTTAATGAAAACACATTTCAAATTTTCATGTCAAATGCATTCAAAAGGTATCATTAATCAGTTCAAGAAACATGCATTGTAGTAACCTCTTCAAGAATATTATTTTGAATAGTTTGGTATGTGGAGGGTCTACTTCAAAAGGCCTAATGAAGGGGGAAAATAAAATTCTCCTGATGAAATCAGATCATTGTGGCAACCATATAAGTACATTCAAAGTTAGTGGACAATTTTTTTAGAAATTGCTATTATGAATTCAAGACAAGTGAGATGAGTGAATGTATTTTCATTAAGAAATTGTGTATGTGTGCAATAGGAACTACTGTTGATGTGGCTAAAGAGTAGTAAATCAATGAAGTTATAAGTATGATAAGGCTTTGAAGAAAATGGTATTCCATTTGAAATCACCATGGGGTAGAGTAACAATTTTATTTAATTTTTCCCTATTTTTTAAAATAGTTGAATGATATTAACATGGTAACATGTATTGAAGAGGCCTATGCTACTGGAAGAGGAGAAAATGATCCTTCTAAAATAAAAAGAAGGTATTATAATGGTGATGCTATAACCATGACTTCATTGAAAAGTATTTAAAATTTTATAGAGGCTAAAGAAAAAGATGCTCGATGCAGCTTGTGTGACAGTGGCCTCAAATCACTAGAAGCTCTATCGAATGGCCCAAGTGCCTATCTTGAACACAAGAGCTGCCAACATATAGAAAAAATGAATTTGTTAAAAAGGATTTGAAACTTCAAAGCAAATGTAGAATGGAGAGGGCTCGAACCATGTGTTGAAATAAGCATACACAAAACACATTTGTTGAAAAGGCCATCAAGTCATTGAAGAGGGCATGCATAAGCATAAAATGTTTGTTGAAAAGGTTGTAGAAACCATCACATGGAACAAGGGTGTGGATGTTTATAAAAACACAAAATAGAATGCCACGCCTAATGTATGCTCAAAAGGATTCATTGAAATGTATTTTGAATGCTTGAAGGGGGAGCTGATCCAAACACTGTAATGCACCACATTGAAGAGGCATTTAAAATGTTTAGAAACTTCAAGTAAATGCATTATGGGCATCCATCAAAGTAGGTGCAACTAGAGATGCTCATTTTTGGTTGCTCGATACATTTCATGAACAATCATCAATGCATAAAAGCCAATGCATTCAGTGAGTGAGGTGCACAACCTTCAGAAGATGAATTTGATTAAAAGATTTTGAAGCTTTCAGGAAAATATGGAGGAAGAGATTAATGGAAAGGTTTTATAAAGAAGAGGATTCCAGCATCTAAAAGAACCAATGAACACTATAAAGTGTAGGATATGGAGATCCATCAGAGCACAAAGGAAATGACATGCAACCTGTTTAATGTAAAACATCTCTTCTAAATCCATGGTGCCACCATTCAAATAAAAGAATGGAAAAAATTTATGCAGCTATCAGTTAGAGGGTTTGAGTGATTGAAAAGAACCATTCTATGATGAAGAAGCCACCATGATCAGGAGGGTTGCGGAGAAAACTAAGGAGAAGAATGTTGAGAATGATGAATAGGTGAGTTAGGGCAACAAAATAAGCTAGAAATGAAATCCAATAGTGGAGATTGCAAATGAATCTACAACATAATCCACACCCTTCCCCTCTAGCTCCCTCAAAGAAGATGCATGTCCTTTAATTCCCATGATATAGTGGAATTGTGCCATGTGGCAAGTGTTAGCCTAGAAAGAACAAAAGGTGCACAAGTTTTCATTTGCTTTTAATATGGGAAAAAGACATTTGTTTTAAATTTAAAACAAGGAGGGCTCATTTCACATTAAAAGAGAAAATATTTAAAAGTAAGATGTGCCTGTGAGTTTTGAATGTGGTAAAGGAAAATATATATGGTGGGCCCAAAATTTTGAATGCAAAAATATTAAGTGGGGTAAAAAAAAAGCCCATGAGATTTTTTGTTTTAAAAGGGGGCCAATGAAATTAAAGGCATACATATGAAAATATTTTAATATTTTCATTTAAAAAAAAGGTAAATATTTTTAATGGGCCCGAAATTGAAATATTTAGTATTTCACCATAAAGTGAAAAGTTGAAGGATTAAATGTACCTAGGTGAACATTTAATGAAGTGGTGGCTAAAATAAAGCACGTGAATAAAGGGGAAAGATTTTTATTAAGCCCATGGTTTAATATTTACAGGCCTTTATTCTATTTTGACATAAAGTGAAATATCATGTCCCGTGAGATAAAATTAAAGGTGCAGATACAACAAAGGGAAAAAATGAAAATATTTTCATGGTGAAACAAATAGAGGAAAATTTTACATAGCTGTTGGGTAAAATTAAGAGTGAAGATCTCTCACGGTGAATTTGTTGTTGTAGTTTGGAGGAAAATAAGTTTGTTGCAAATGAAGAAAGATGAGAGAAGCTTTTCCACATTGGAGAAAGATGTTACTATGTGTCATCAATTGATTAACTTTATGGATGCTTCGGTTTTCCTTACCTTCTCTTCTTTTCTCATTTGTATAGGATTTTGAGGTTCTGAATTGGGCTAGGTAGATAGAGAGTTGCTAATTCTTGGTCATGTTTGATTTTATGAGAAAATATAGCCATTTTGTCCAAATAAACCATGAAAGTATTGAATGTCATCAAATTGTCTCCAGATCTATACATTTTAGTCATAGAAATTCAATAATATCAAGTATCTTTTGATTTGTCATCTCAATTTCCTTGAGGTTGTTTTATCTGTTCATAGTTTTGTTTTAATGAAGTAGTTAGAATACTTTGAGCAAATAATTGTGATTTAAGTGTGTAGGTTGGATCTAATAAGAAGAGTTTGATTGACAATAGGAGTGGAATTTTTGTTGTAGGACACTAACAGTTGATTCAAGGAATTAACAATTTTAAATCCACTGGTTGAATGTCATTTTTTGATGAATTGTCTCTATGTGCTTAACTCCATGGCCCAGAATTGGAACTAATCTATTATTTAGTTTGATGCATCGTAGAAACATGTTTAAATTCAAAATCATTTTAAATTCCTTGTTGTTTGGTTGAGGTTTGTTGTATGTCCTACTTCCCAATTGCTAAGCAAGTGTTGAGTTATTGAGAATGTAGCCATATTTGAGGTTGTCAATGCTTTCCTTGGTATATTTGCATTAGGATTTATCTGCTATAAAAAGCAATTTATGTGTGTATGGTTGAATTATGTTTTAGGCATTGTATAGGTTTAGCCAACTTAGTTCTATAGAGCTAGAAGTGTAGAAGATCTTAGTATTTGACAAAATATTGTTAGTTGACCATATCAACCTTTGAGTTTGAACATAAGACATTGGCTAAGTCTTTAGGATTTAATTGGTCTGGTTTGATTTGGAGCACCAACACTCTTTATGGCTATTCAGTTAAAACCAATAGCCAGAAGTATTTTTTTTACATGTAGCAATTTTATATTTGTTTATCATTTCCCTCTAAGGGAAGTGAAGTTTCTCCACTGTTATACTCCATAGTTTGTTGTTCTCCCTATTGGCAAGGCTGAACAAGTATGCCACACCATATGGGTTTGTTGGTTTCAATAATCATTCATAGAATGATGGGAAATCATTGTTTTTATTAAAGCACATTGCATCATTCACAATGAATGATGGTTGAACAATTATATCATTCCAATTTTCATTATGATGGCATGATCTCTAAGATCAATTAACAATATTCCATTTGAACACATATTTAATCATTCATCTAGATTTCCCATTATCGTTGCTTAAATGTGATGCTCACAATGTTTGTATTCACCAATCCTTATTGCATGCACATTATCATTCCCTAGAATGATACCCAAATTTCTCAAAAGAACAATTACCATGAATGATTCTTACTATTATTTCCATTGAGCAATGTAGGTCGATGATTGACATTAATCAAGGTTCTACTATTGTTAATTTTAATTATAAAACCAAATAGACGTTTGAATATTAGTCATTGTTTAGAATGACAGTGGCTTGAACATATATCTTATAATTATCACCAATAGAAGCATGAGTTTCTCCACAACCCGAACAATAGTAAAATTCTTCTAGATTCATATGTATATTTTTGTTTTAAAATGACAAGGATGCCATTCAATTCGTTTATTTGCATGAAATAATAATAGTATTGTTTAAATATTTTTATATCTAGAATGATAGAAACATTGATCATTTACATTTTATATTGGTTAACTTGAAATTGCTAATGAGACACATTGGCATAGTAACTTGTAAAATTCTAGAAACAAAATAGATTTGATATAAATAGTTTACTAGTATGTAGTAACTGTTTCAAACAAAATTGTTCTTCTTTCTATGAAATAGGAAAAATGTACATCTTGTAAAAATTTTAGATGATATGAAAATCTGTAGCATTAATTTGAATGAAATAAATCTGTTATAATGATATTTATTTTAGAATGTATGCACAAATATATTAACTAAAGTTGGCACATATATGTGTATGCACATAGGCAGTCTTCATCTATGTACATACACATACTTGTGACATACTTTCTTTTGTTACTTAATTTTTTCTCATTTTCTTCTATAGTGTATATTGGTTTACTTTAATATGAAAGGGTAGAAGACTTTGAATGTAATCATGGGAGAAGTTAGTGTATGAATTGAATGGATAATGTAATGAATATATCCACTTGAATCATCTTTCTAAATTTTATTAAGTTTAGGATTTAAGTAGACTAAATTAAATTTTCGTTGATATGTGTTTAAAGAATATTCTCCCATTTAGTAAAATAGCAACACCTATGTAGACTAGAGCACCCCAGGGTACATGCTTCTAGAGGATAGATAGTTGCTAAGGAATATAATTGTGTTGTTAAAAGTTACCTTTTGGGATAGGTGCAAAAATGGAGTATAGAGGGTATAGGTTTTGCTTTATCCAAAACCTATCTTTCATTTTTGTAACATGAATTTTAATGCTTGGCCAAGAAATTATCCCACTATGTAGGTATGGACTTATAAGTGATGACACTCTCTACCATTCCTAGCATAGATCTTTCATTTTTCTAATCATAGATAGAGATTCATGTTAATGCTTGGGTATGCACCAGATTCCATCTTGTAGATTGTTCTCTTGCTAAAATTTTCATGAGGTTGGGTATTCTTCAAGAAGGAATAATTTTGGGGAAGCGTAAGCTTCATGGTTGGGCAGTAAAGCACTCGAGCCATGTTCTCGTCCACCAAAGGAGGTGAGTGTTAAAAATGAAGCCTTGTATTTTTTCAAGTTATCAAAGGATTATGATGTAACCTTGATGTAATTTGTATTTCTATAGACTTTCTAGCTAATGAGGAAAGTCAACATGGATATTGTAATTGACATTTGGAAATAAATATATATTCTAGTTAATGAATATTTTAATTAGAAATGTGTTGCTATGATTAAAAGAGCCACTTAAGTTATGTCATTTTAAAATTTAGTATTCATAATGTCATTTGGAATTGAATATTTAAGTGGTAATTAGGATGGGTTATTATATTTTGAGCTTAGGTTTCACTCTAGGACTTTTGAGTCCACAATGATCATGACTAGGGGATAGATGACCCTTTGACCAAATTTGGGTTGTCCTAAGGATTGAACAAACCTAGATTGAATGTAGGTATAGGAAGGTCTAAGTTAGGAAGAAAGAAAGGGAAGATAGGTAGGACCTCGAACATGAAAGTTGTAGTTGAAGAGAACACTAAAACTAAGGTTCAACCCAAAATTCTCAATGATGATATTTTGGATCAATCCCTCACTTGAATTAAGCTAGAGGGGCAAGAAGATTGAGGAGTCAATGTGAACTCCTAATATTAAGAAGCTTTCCACAATCATAGATTTCCCTCTAGGGTGTGGACCAAATGCACTCTTACTAACTAAGGAAAAGGAGAGCCTGTGTGCTCAACACTCCTCTTCTGAGAAAATTGATGTAAATTCCAATGAGGACCCAAAGGAGTTTCCTCCATCTGAGAATAAGAAAAATGGCTAATGTAAAGAGAATATTTTCTAAATAAAGTCCCATGTGACCCACACTTAATATAAATAAAGCAAGATGCTTTTTTGGTGTGTTTAATCAAAGAAATCAAAAACATGTTTTTCTATGAATGAATGTGTATGTATTTAATGAATGAGTGATATATAAATGTGTATGTAGTGTTATGTGAATAAGAATGTTTACTCATAGAACCCAGTGTTAAGTTATAGTAGATGTAAAATTTGATGCAGGTCCAGTGTGAGTCAGTATGGTGACCACTAGACAAGAGATAGGCAGTAGTGGGTAAGACAATGGACCAAATAAAATGCTAGATTAAATTCTAGAACTTCTAAATAGGAAAGAATCTCGTACATACATGAGGTTGAAATGGTACACAATGACTAGATTTCCAAAGATGCAGAAGTCAATCAGGGAGAAGGTAGTCTAGGGAAAGGCCCTCTAGGTTGAATTAAGGAAGAACTAGGAAAGGTTTGAAAAAGTAGAAATGCCTAAGTTTGATGGTAACGACATTGAAATAGGAGCTAAGGCATGGATCATTGAGATGGAAAAATATTTTGGACTCCATAACCTACGTGGCCATACTAAAGTTATGTGGGTTACATATCAACTTTTAGGACAAGCAACTACTTGGTGGGACAATGAAAAGACAGAAATGAATCTTTAACCTGGTGAGATTACTTGGGAACTCTTCCTCCAATTATTTTGGAAGAGATGGTTACCAAAACTCTTTTTTGACAAGAACATGATAGAATTCCAAAATCTAACTTAGGGGAGCATGAGTGTGACCCCATACCAAGAAAATTTCAACAATCTATTGAAGTACATTCCCCAATATCAAGGAGATGAATGTTTCTATATTAGAAAGTTCATATTGGGAAGTTTAGAACCCACATTTGAGCAAAAGTGGACATGCATGATCCTCTCACCATGAAAAAAGTCTTCCTAAAGGCCACCAAATAGGAGTAGAAATTCTAGCAGTTATCCAATTACCACAAAAATTCAAATCCTAAGTCATAGTTTGGAAACAAGAACCACCAGATCTATAATCTCAAGAGGATAAGTGAGTCACAAAAGAAAGCTGAAGGTGGTAATGGTGGAAAGAATAAGAAGGAAAACAACAACAAATCAATGCTGAATAAAAGCAAAAGGGCTTCAGAGAGGATAAACCAAGAGGTCACAAAGGGCCTCACGACTTGTTATAATTATGAAGGTGATCATTATGCCTCTAATTTTTTGCAATGATCAAAGTCACGAAGGGAAGGAAAATATTAGTAGTCTCAGCATCATCAAATCCACACTGTAGTGGATAAAAAGCAAACAAATCATCAAACTTTGCTAATTCAAAAGCTCTATGGCTTAATTGTCTCTATTTTAATTGATACCAGAGATACGAAATGTTTCATAGATCCTATAGTAATATCCAAGATACCTATTAGACCTAGATACATGGAGAACTCATGGAAAATCTAGTATGTAAATTGAGCAAAGCGAAGGATGCACACATGTGTCTTTTGCAGGAAGCTAGAGCTTCCAACATTCCAGACCCAAGTCAACCTATATGTGACACCCTTATGCTCATACAATATAATTTTTGGAATATAATGGTTAACCGAACATAATTCTATAGTAAACTATGAGGATAAGATAGATAGTATTGGGTATTTGCAGGATCATCATGGAAAAAATAGGCCCTTAAGTGGTGAAAAATTTAGAAAAATCAAATTTAGGCAACTTGACATAAAAATTTGAATAAGTTATCTATATTATTTAAAAAATATGTAAGAATAGAATATATAGGAAATTGAATGTAGTTTATAAACTACTAGGTTTATTTTTTATTTTAAAATCTATTTGGTGAAAATTTGAAATTTCAATGTAGTAGTACTTAAATTTTAGGAAAAAAGTAGTGTATGTGTAACCACCCTAACCACAATAAAATGATAATATTTTTTTATAATATTTTAGATATAATTAGAGGACTCATGTCCCGATGCAATGCATATTTTTTTATAATTTTTTTCCAAGTAAATAACTAATTATAATTTTTTTATTACAACTTTTAAAATAAATAAAAACTCTTATGTCTGGCCACCTTAACTTGGTCAAAACTTCATGAAATTAATTATTTTGTTTAAATCCTATAGTATGCAAAACATAGAATGTGACACATGTTTTAGATTCAAAAAATGTAATACTATTTGAAAGCCATAGATGTTTTTCAATCATCCCATCCATCAGGACTTTAGTCATAATTCAAATAGAAAATGAATAATAATTATTTATTAAATTCAAATTAAAACATAATTTATATTGGTGGAAATATGAGAATCTCCTTTAAAAACAATTTTCATTTCATCAATTTTTGGTAAAAACATGTTGTTAGTGACATACCCTACACATACCCATCATATTGCCACTTTTTGGCCCATCATGATCCTGCACATACCCTAGTATGGATGATTATAGGAACCCAGTGGAGATCTATGGGATGCAAAAACCCTTAGATATTAGATCATTCTCTGTTACATAGCTCAAAAAGGCTAATCAAAAGGGATGTAATATTTATGTTCTACATATCAATAACCCTGATAGAAGGGAACCCTATCTAGATGACTACCCTATATCAAGGAGTTTCGAGATGTATTCCTAGATGAACTCACAAAGTTACCTCCAAAAAGGGAATTTTACTTCTTTATTGACCAAGTACTAGAGGCTAAGCCACAATCTAAAGAACCATATCGGATGACCACCACCAAACTCTATGAGTTAAAGGCCCAAATAATGGAGCTTTTGGACAAAGGGCTCATAAGACCTAGTGTATCTTCTTGGGGACCACCAATTATCTTTATGAAGAAGGATGGAACCTTCTGTCTGTGTATAGACCATTGAATGTTGAACAAGGAAACTATCAAGAATTGATATCCACTCCCAAGGATCAATGAGTTGTTTGAATAGATGAAGGTAACAGTAATATTTTCCAAAATTGATCTCAAGTAAGGATACGATCAATTGATAATAAAGGAAGAATATATTCCAAATATTTCCTTTCGAACTCAGTATGGACATTATGAGTTCATTATATTACCTTTTTTTTTTACCAATGCACCTGCAACTTTCATGAATCTCATGAATAATGTGTTCAGAGACTGTTTGGATGACTTCTTTTTTTCATAGACAACATCTTAGTTTACTCTAAGTCTATTAAAGAGAATGATAGGAAATCAAGGATAGTTTTATAGTATCTAAGAGAGAATAAACTCTTTGGGAAGTTATCCAAGCGCTAATTTTATCAAGACAAGGTGCACTATCTAGATCATATTCTTTCAACTGAGGGAGTCTCTATAGACCCTGAGAAGATTAAGGTGATCGTGGAATATCTAGTGCCTTAGAATGTGTCAAAATTCTATAGTTTTATGGGCCTCACAATATACTATAGGAAGTATGTGCAAGGGTTCTCCCTGATTGCATATCCAATCATGTCACTCCAAAGAAAGAGAAAACAATTTGAATAGACCAATAAGTGTGAGAAAGAATTCCAAATCCTAAAGGAGAGGCTCATGATAGCACTAATGCTAACCATTGTTGATCCCAATGGAAAATTAACTATAATCACAAATGATTCATTAGAGGGAGTGGGAGCAATACTAATGCAAGATGGACAAGTGGTAGGGTATGAATCAAGGAAGCTTAAACAACACGAGATGAATTACGCACCACATGACTTAGAGTTGATCATAATAGTACATTCCTTGCAGATGTGGAGACATTATCTCTTGGGAAAGTCATTTGAGATCAAGATAGACCACTTGGGATTGAGATACATTTTTACTTAGCCAAACCTTAATGCATGACAAAGAAGGTGGTTGGAATTCCTTTGTGAGTATGACTTCAGAATGGAATATATTAAAGAAAAAGAGCACAGAGTGGTTGATTTTGTTAGTAGATGAAGACATCTCACATCCATGATCTTGACAAGGTATAATCTGAGATAGTAGCTGACCCATTATTTGCAAGGGGATGAGCACTATGAAAGAGTGAAGAGTTCCCTTGTAGAGAATCCATAAGATCATTGGTTTAATAGGTATGAGTTTGAACCAAATAGAATTTTGAGATACTAGAGAAGGATGTAAATTCTATAGTTTGGAAAGCTGAAGAAGTTCATTCTAGAAGTTCATAATGCACCTTATTTAGAACACCCTAGAGTCTCTAGAATGATCACAGAATTGAAAACTCTGTACTTTTGGCCTAAACTCAAGAAGGATGTAGTGGAGTATGTAGCCACATGCTTAGAGTGTTAGAAAGTCAAGGCTAAACATGCACATTCAATAGGGCTATTGTATCCTCATGATATACCTAAGTATAAATGGCAGGTGATCAATATGGACTTTGTACAATGGTTACCTTTGAGGAAGAATCAACATGATTTTATCTTGTTTCTAATCAATAAATTGACCAAGGTGTCACACTTCATCGCAAGAAACCTTAAGGATGGATCGTTGACCTTAGCCAAGAAATTTTTGTAGATCTTTCACTTACATGGAGTGCCAGAGACTATCATTTCTGATAGGGACAACTGAATGACCTCAAGATTTTGGATGGCCTTGAATGGTACATTGGGAACAAAGTTGAATTTTAGCTTAGCTTACCATACTCAAACTGATGGATAGACAAAGAGGGTGAATTAGCTAGTTGAAGACCTCTTTTGAATGTACTGCATGGACTAACAATATAAGTGGGAAGAATACTTATCACTGGTAGATTTTTCCTATAATAACTCTTATCACACATCTCTAGATATGGCACCATTCAAAGCTCTTTATGGGTAGAAGTGTTGTACACCCATCAGTTGGAATAAATTGAAAGACAAGATCATAATAGGTCCTAAAATGCTCAAGGAGATGGAAGAAAAAATGAGAGTTATTAAGGCTAGGCTAAAGGAGGTGGAAATTAGACAAAAATGTTATGGCGATAAGAATAGAACTTTTAAATAGTTTACGGAAGGGGATAAAGTGTTCTTAAGAGTCACACCTCATAAAATTTCCATTCCCTTTGGGAAGTCTTCCAAGTTAGCCCCAAGATATGTGGGTCTATTTGATGTCTTGGAAGTGATGAAACCAGTTTCTTATGGACTTGGTCTACTACCTACTTTGGCTTGAATTCATATTGTGTTTCATGTTTCTTTTCTTAAGCCATATCATCCTAATGAAGCTCATGTGCTTAATTGGAAAAAATTTTAGGTACAAGACCAAGGAGTGGTGCTCGTGGATCCCATTAGAATCCTAGATAGACGTAATATCAAGTTGTGGAATAGAGACATTGCTCAGTTTAAGGTTCCAATGGGACCAATATTTAGAAGATAGTGCTACTTGGGAGGATGTAGAAGAAATCAAACAGTCCTTCCCATATTTTCTTTCTTAGAAAGAAACTCTTGTTAATTTTGTATGAATATTTTAGAATGAATGTTGTATTTTTTTTGCTTGGAAACAACATGAAGGAGACATTGTAGTCTCAATCTCTTGCATTATCCCCAAAAGGAAAACAAAAAATAAAAGTGAAAAAGAAAAAAGGACCTTTTGGGTCAACATGGAAGAGACATAGAGCATCTCTACGCTTTGTGTCATCCCCAAAAGGAAAACACAAAATGAAAGTGAAAAAGTTAAGATGCATAACAGATAGAAGAATAGGACAAATAGAAGAAGTGTACAAAGAGAAAGAAACATCAAACACATGTTACGGGGGAACACAATACAGAAATCAAATAAATATGCAAAAGGATATCACGATGGATGCAAGTAAACCATCTAACAAGTCATCTATCTCCAAATCATGTTCAATATAATGTGAGGGTGATTGACTGTCTAAAGGAATAATTGTAAGTATTAAACTAGGATTCATACTAGGTTCTTCACTTGGTGGAAAGGTTTTATCTTTTAAGCTCATTATAGATGAAAATAAAAAATTTAAATCGTTATGCACTTCTTCATCTATTTTTTCTATCATCACATCATCATCATCATCAAGATTAATGACAACAGGAGGACACAGGGTGATTTCTAAGGATGGATGTATCAAAAGTTTTGGTTGTTGGATGGATTCATTTTGTTGTGATTGTTGCACTAGATTGTCTTATGGCAAGTCAGGAGAAGGAGGGTGGTCATCTATTACTTCTGTCAAAGGTGGAGTTTGATTTTTTGTATTTTCTTCCATGTGAGATTGATGAGCAAGGAGATGATGATGATGCCTTCATTCCCTAGCACTATGGTTTAGTTTAATTCTATTTTAGATTTATTAGGGTGTAAGAGCGAATTGAGGCATCATAGGTTCTTCTACTTCCAGAGAGAGAAGAACAAAATAAACTAAAGGGGATGGGTCAACAACTTTCTCTTTTTCTTTATCCACTTGTTTAATGTGAGGAGGCATGATAGGAGTTATTTCATTTTCCCTTGGTCCTTTAAATGATGGTTGGGAAGTATCTAGGGGTGGTTGTTCATGAGGTTGTATGGCTTGCTCAATGTCAGACTTAGGTTAAAGAATGGTTTCATCTATGATAGGAGGTGTGGAAGTGGATGAGGAAATGTTACAAAGAGAAAATTTGGCTCTCTTTTTGGCTTTGAACATTTGATAAGCTATGAAAAAAAATTCCTTTCGAGGGGTGATGGGTTTCATGGGTTTAGGCCAAAAGGATTCTAAGGAAAAGTTACCTTTAGATGACAAGAGATTAAAGCCACTATGGTGTATGGTATATATCTCATTGCCATGTGGAAACATCAAATACTTGTGAACAACTGATGGGACTACTTTCATTGAGCGAAGCCAAGGGTGGCTTAGTTGTAAATGAAATTGTTTGGATTGTGGAATAATTGAAAATTTTGCATCCAAATTTTTAGGTCCTATCTATAAGGGGAGTATGATCGATCCAATCGTATGGAATGCAAAACTAATATATGTTTTAATCCATGCCATTGGTTTATTATAAGAATCTTGATATAACTCATGTAATACTAGTAACTCCTTTGTGATCGTATTCTTGTCAAAAGTGGGATCTATTAATATCCCATTCTAAGTGGGATTATCATAGATTATGTCAGCTATGTAGAGAGGACCATCAAGAAGTTTTTGTATTATTTCAATAGTAGGAAAAGTGATATCAAGAGATTTAGTGGTTTGGCCCTAATGAGGGATAATGTATATGATAGCCACAAGTTGATCCATAGGACTAACTTCAGTAATAGGTGGATGTATATCATGTTGTTCATTGTTTGTATCAATAGTCATTACATCAGTGTTTGAAGGTTCACTGGCCTTGACAAATGAAGTAGTGTGTTTAGGCATAGGATTGGTGAAAAATTGTAAGTTCTGGTTAGGGGGTGCAACAAAATTATTGCCTTCATCATTGACACCTATAATGGACAAATGGCCAGAATCAATGAGGTCTTAAACTAAATGTTTGAGATTCTTGCAGTGTTCGGTGTCATGTCTGTTTTGGTGATGAAAATGACAGTAAGCATTAGGTTTGAAGGTGGGTGGTAAGCACTGATTTGGATCAAGTGGTCATATGGGTGGCAAAGTGAGCATGTGTTGTTGAATTAATTGGTTCATTGTGTTATAGATGGTATCAGGTTAGGGATTAATTTATCTCTTTGAGTCCCCATAGGTATAAGGCACTACATCTTTAACAACTGCCAGGGTATGTGCAAGATCATCATGGAAAAAAAAGACCCTTAAGTGGCAAAAAATTTAGAAAAAATAGAGTTAGGCAACTTGACGTAAAAAATTGAATAAGCTATGTATATTATTTCAAAAATATCTAAGAATAGAATTTGTATCAAATTGAATGTAGTTTCTAAAATACTAGGTTTATTTAAAAAAAAAATCTATTTGGTGAAAATTGAAATTTCAATGCAATAGTACTTAAATTTTAGGGAAAAATAAGAAGTAGGTGTTTGTCTAACCACCCTAACCACAATAAAATGATAATATTTTTTTATAATATTTTAGAAATAAGTAGATGACTCATGTCCCGATGTGATGCATATTTTTTTGTAATTTTTTTCAAGTAAATAATTAATTATGAATTTTTATTAAAACTTTTAAAAATATAAAACTTGTATGTCTGACCACCTTAACTTGGTCAAAACTTAATAAAATTCAATTTTTTTTTTTAATCCTATAGTATGTGAAGCATAGAATATTTTGGATTAAAAAAATGTGATATTGTTTGAAAGCTATAAGATGTTTTTCAATCAACCTATCAATCAAGACTTTAGTCATAATTCAAATAGAAAATGAATAATAATTATTTATTAAATTCAAAGTAAAGAATAATTTATATTGGTGGTTGAGAATTTCCTTTGAAAACCCTTTTCATTTCATCAATTTTGGGTAAAATAAAAGTCGTCAACCACATACCCTACAAATACCCATAATATCGCCACTTTTTGGCCCATCATGATCCTGCACATACCCGCCACTTGAGTTTGAATTGGTTTGGTTGGTTGTGGTTGTGAAGAAGGAGGTAGATTGAACTCTAAATAGCCTCTATTTGGTTTGGTAAATTTTTGTGTGTTATTTTGGTTTTGATTGTTATGTTCAGGTTTTTCAGCTCGGTTAGAAGTGGATTTTGAATCACAACTTGAAATTGAATTATGGTATTCACAAAAGTTTGCGAATAAATGCAGAAACGAAGGGAATTTCATCATAATTAGCTTATCCTAAAGGGTTGTGTGCAGGTTTTTGATAAACATCTTTTGCAGATGTGCATCAGAAATCTTGACGTCAATTTGAGCATACAAGGAGTGGTATCATGAGATAAGATACATTACATTTACATTTGTGTTTTGTATACATCACATGATGTCATCCATTGTCGTTTTAGGTGTCATTTTCACTTTAAATTGAGGGTATGTGCAAGATCATCATAGAAAAAATAGGCCCTTAAGTGGAATTTTTTTTAGAAAAATCAAAGTTAGGAAACTTGATGTAAAAAATTGAATAAGTTATCTATATTATTACAAAAACATGTAAGAATAGAATTTGGAGAAAATGAATGTAGTTTATGAACTACTAGGTTTATTTAAAAAAAGAAAAAATCTATTTAGTGAAAATTTGAAATTTCAATGTAGTAGTAATTAAATTTTAGGGGAAAAATAAGAAGTAGGTGTCGTCTAACCACCCTAACAACAATAAAATGATAATATTTTTTATAATAATTTTGATATAAGTAGAGGACTCATGTTTAGATGTGATGCATATTTTTTGTAATTTTTTTTCTATGTAAATAATTAAATATGATCTTTTTATTACAAATTTTTAAAAATATTAAAACTTGTATGTCTAACCACCCTAACTTGGTCAAAACTTCATGAATTTTTTTAAAATCCTATAATATGTGAAGCATATAATGCGATGAATGTTTTGGATTCAAAAGAATTGATACCATTTGAAAGCTATATATGTTTTTCAATCATCCTATCAATTAGGACTTTAGTCATAATTCAAATAGAAAATGAAAAATAATTATTTATTAAATTAAAAGTATAGCATAATTTATATTGGTGGAAAGATGAGAATGTCCTTTAAAAACCATTTTTGTTTCATCAATTTTGGGTAAAAAAAAGTTGTTAGCCACATACCTTACAAATACCCATCATATCGCCACTTTTTGGCAAATCACGATCCTACATATACCCGTGACTTATGAAACCATTCACCAATTCATTGAAAGAATAGATGGAATTATTAGGCAAGTTAGAAAACCAATCTAAGGCAATGTATTTTAAGGTCCTTGGAAACATTTTGGCTAACAGTTTATCATCAAGGAAAAAATCACTACACAAAATTGTATAAGTATTAACATGGTTGATATGGTCTCCTTTACCTCTGTATTTCTCAAACCGAGGCATTTCTATCCCTTGTGGTATTGGGGTACATAAAATTTATAAGGATAAGGGGTTTCTATAGACATGGTATGTGGGTGGAGTGGTTTGACCTTGGCTAATGGTGGAAAGTTGATGTTGCATGGAAGAAACAGTGTTAAGGAGCTATGTAAGAATAGGGTTGAGGTAAGTAGATTGAGGTGGAAGAGAAAAGGGTTATAGAGTGTAGGTGATGTTAAGGGAAGTGAAAGGAATACTATGGGGTGTGAATGTGGTGGAGGGGATTTGTGATGCCACAAGAGAAGTAGGAATGCTAGGTGGAATCGAGAAAGAAGTCACATAATTAACCTGATGCATAGTTGTGTGGAATTGTGAATTTGTATAAGTTGGGATGGATGCTATGGTTGAAGGGGAGGAACTTGAGGTCCTTCTTGGCTTACAAGAATGCTTTTGGATTGGGTATTAGAAAAGGTATGTTTATTGTAAATCTCATAAATTATCTTCAGCACTTGCAACCCATCATCACTTTCAATCAAACAATGAAGATTGTCAATGGTAGGTATGGCAGTGGTGGAAATTTTTTCAAGTGACAAGTCTTGTTGTAAATGTGAAAAATCCTCATGAATATTAATGAACTTTTCTCGTTGGAGGGAATTTTTTTGGATGTCAACATTCATTGGATGGAAAGGTGAAGGCATAGAGGTGATATTGTTAGTTCCTAATGCACCATTGTCCATACTAGGAGTAGAAGCTCGTGAGATCCTAAGGTCTAGAATGAAAGAGCTATCGTGGAAGGCCATGAGTCTAGAACTTCTTCTCACTAAAGTATTATCAACGAGGCATCGAAAACTCATACAAGTACTACAAAGGAGGGGGTGAAATCAAATGCAATGCAAGGTAATTTAAGATGTCTTTTAATGGAAATAATAGATATGTTGGGTATATGCAAGATCATGATGGGTCAAAAAGTGGCAATATTATGGGTATTTGTAGGGTATGTGGCTGATGACTTTTTCTTTACCCAAAATTGATGAAACAAAAAGGGTTTTTAGAGGATATTCTCAGCTTTCCACCAATATAAAATATGCTTTAATTTGAATTTAATAAATAATTATTATTCATTTTCTATTAGAATTATGACTAAAGTCTGAATCAATATGTTGATTGAAAAACATCTATAACTTTCAAATGGTATCACATTTTTTGAATCTTAAACATGCGTCACATTCTATGCTTCACCTACTATAGGATTAAAAAAGAAAAATTAAATTTCATGAAGTTTTGACCAAGTTAAAGTTGTGAGACATATGAGTTTTATATTTTTTTAAAGTTGTAATAAAAAATTCATAATTAATTATTTACTTGGGAAAAAATTACCCAAAAATATACATCACATTTGGACATGAGTCCTCTACTTATATATAAAATATTATAAAAAAATATTATCATTTTATTATGGTTAGGGTGGTCAAACAGACACCTACTTCTTATTTTTTCCTGAAATTTAAGTACTACTACATTGAAATTTCAAATTTTCACCAAATAGATTTTATTTATTTTTAAATAAACCTAGTTGTTTAGAAACTACATTCAATTTTCTACAGATTCTATTCTTACATATTTTTGAAATAATATAGATTTATTACTTATTCAAATTTTTACGTCAAGTTGCCTAACACTGATTTTTCTGAATTTTTTGCCACTTAAGGGCATGTTTTTTCCATGATGATCCTACACATATTCTATTACTAAATTTAATAGAGAACTAACTACAAAAAATGAAAATGCCCGAAAATGCCAGAAAAATGCCAAAAATGTTGTTTAAAAAGTGCAGAGGGACTTATTTACCCACGGTGGAAAATGAGTATGAGTATGATGTTTTTGTGTGTTTTTCAAAAAATTTAAGATGATTTTAATGCTCTATAGAATGAAATCAAGGATGTAGAATGAAAATTTTCAATTTTTTCAATAAGATGCAATGCAAAAATCAAATCTAAATGAAGTTTTCACTAATGCAATATGAAGAGTCCTAGAATGCAAAAAAAAACAATGTTCTAATTGAATGTTAATGCAAATGTAATCTACGATGATATTTGCAAATGAAATTAGAAATGGAAAGTTTTCAAAATGTTGGTTCATGAAAATGAACCATTAATTTTTGACACTCTAAGAGTTCTCTTACTCTTCTAGGGTTTTTCACCTAAAAGGAGAGAGGTAGGGCAAAAAATGGTAAGGGTTCATTCAAATTAATGTTATTTGGGATGTTTTCTAAGCTAAATGAAGTAAACTAAATGCAAATAAATGGTTTAGAAATCTGAAATGTGAATGTAAAACAAATATTAAAACTATGTTAGAAAACACGTTGTGATATGCAAACAATAAACTAAATGAATAAATAATGCAAAACAAAAAGAAATGAGATGAAACAAAATACACTTGGAAAAAATTTTATTATTCCAAAATGTTTTGGATGCTGACTAAAATTGCTGAAATTTCACAGTGGGACTCATTTGACATGGGTGGCAAATTAGTCCTCATATTGGTGAAAAAGTGTTGAAAACTGGTTTCTGACTGTCAAGATCTGGAATCTGAAAAAAGTCAGATTTTTAGTCCTAAGGTGGGACTAATTTTCCAATGGTGGTGAATTATTCCTCTCCCAAAATTCTAAAAAATCAAAACACAACTTTGCAACACCAGATCTAGAAATCTCTGATTGTTGGGTTGTCAAAGTCAATTCTATAGGAAACATACATAAAACCTTCTCCAAGCTTGAAATATGAATGATTTGACTTAAAGCACCTAGTTGACTTGTTTACCAATCTTCAACACTAAAAATATTGTAAAATCTACACATAAAATTCTACAAACACATGCAATAGGGGTTTGCCTTGGTCAAACCCCACTTTTGGTAATAAAACCCTTAATGAAACAATGAAATGAAAGAGAATGATAAAATAATAACATGAAATATCTATCAACTTACCAAACCCTTGATAATGTAAATCTGAAGTAGTATAAATAGATGCTCCAAAGTGCTTGAGTATTGCTTGGTAAGATGTTGTGAGATGCTTGAATGCTTGAGATTGCTTGAATATGATGTGTGAATGTAGGAGGATGTAAAATGAGGTGAAAATCACTTATTTATACAATCTTGTACCTTAGTTACCCATTCATACCTCATCACAAGCCGAAATCAAGTGTTTTTAAAGAAAAAACCGAAACGAAATTTTAAAAATTTTGAATTTGGAGCCAAAGCGGACTCATTTTCCACCCATGGCGAATGGGTCTCACCTAGGACCTGAAAATAGGTGTCAAGAATTAAGTTGTGTTTAATGTTGCTTGTGAGGCTTACATTCAAAAGTACAATTAAGACATATGAGGGCATAAAGGGGCCAAATAAAGCATGAGAAAGGGATAAATAGTGAAGTTGTGCCTAGAAAAGTGTGAAATCATGTTACAAGACTTTACAACACTTCAAAATAGGACTTGATTAGTGATGAAAAGGTGAGTTTTAGGTGAATGACAATAAATAGAGTCTAGAAGAATGTAGAAATGTCTTACAACACTTCACAACACCTTCACAAGATGTCATTATTTGAATTTTAGTCTCTAAATATGCATGTTCAAGCCACATTACAACATAAAATCAAAGAAAAATAGATCAAAAATCAAGAAACAAGACCTAAAAGTCCATGAAAATGGTAAGGGATAATTTTTTGACAGTATAAGTTTCATGGCCATAGAGTGAGTATGTTGTGGATTTCTCACCTTGTGGACAACCAGAAGTTTTGTGGCCTCAAAGTGAGTATATTTGGGCCTTCTCACCCAACAGATAGTCATGAGTTCCATTGCCCTAGAGTGAGTACACATATATTTTTCCAAACAAATGGCCTAGATCTAATCCACAATGAGCTAAATAGATGATCGAAGCTTTCTTTCATCCCTTCCCATCATCATGTGTGTTCCCCTACACTTATGTTTAGTTTTCCATATGATTGTGATTCTATGGGCTTGATCATCCCTCTTGATTATTGTTATCTCATCTTATCAACATGTGTGCATTAGGATCCCTCTTGATGTGCATTTTGGGCCACTTTAGCAAGAGTCTAAAGCATGTTCATCCTCTCACTAAAGTGGGGGCTTAATGTGTCACCAAAAAATGTATAGTTGACATTTATATGCTCACTAGAGTCCCTCTTCTAGACTTTGGCTTTATTTTTCCTAGATTTAATTTTGTAATGTAGCCAACACATTCACATTAGGTCTTGGACCCTTGTGAATCATTAAGACTTCTAGGTTGTCTTGTAAAAGTGTTGTGAAATGTTGTAACCCACTTTCACACTTTTCTAGGACCCTTTCATCATAATTCACCTAAATAACTCATTTTTATCACGTACAAAGTCTTATTTTAAATTTTTGTAAAGTTTTGTAACCCACTTTCATGCTTTTATAGACATTTTATCACTAATTCAACCCTTTCTCATATTTAAATGACCACTTAATACACTTTCCATCCCCTCCTTAAGTTTTTTTTTGAGGCTATTCCTATTGGAAAAAAAATAATGCCCTCTAATTCCTAACACCCACTTAATTTGCTTCAATGGGACTAAGTTGCCACTAGGGTGACTTAGTCCTTTTTGCAACAAAAATAAAAATTATTTCAATTTTCTAGTGGGATTTTTTCCTCTAACCCTTGAGATCATCCTATCACATGTTATTTTTACGAAATTTTTCATCTCCTACAATCTTGTAATATCTTGCACTCATTAAGCATTCAATCTTACAATCATTCAAGCAATCTAAGCATAATCAACTCATCCATTGGATCACTTCATTGCATATATTTATATTTACACATCAATCATTTGGTAAGTTTATGAAATTGTATTTTTTTTTTTTATTCATTCTCTTTCCATTTAATTTCATCATCTAGGGTTTGATTACCAAAGTGGATTTGACCAAGGTAAATCTCTATACTCTAACCCTTAACCATTTTTCCCACTTTGCATGTGTGTTTGCAAACTTTGTAGGAATATTTTTAAAATAAATAGGTGTTGAAAATTGGACAAGTCATTAAAGCTAATCAAGTCAACATAACCCTAATTTAATCTTGGAGACAATTTTTATCCCATTTCCTGTAGAATCAAGATCAGATACCCGTCAGAAAAGCAAGTGCAAACTTGAAGCTATAGGATCTTGTCTTGAGATTCTTGAAATCTACAGGTGGAATAAATTTCCACTAGTGGTGGATTAGTCCCACTACCAAGGCTGAAAAAATGGTTTTTGTATTCTTGGTAGATTCTTGTTTCAACAAGTTTTTCCCAAAACTAGGGCTAAGTCACCCAACCTAGTGTAAGTGTCCCAGTCAATGTTTTTAGTTAATTTCTCAGGATTCTAGAATCTCTCCACACAATATTTTAGATTCTAGGTGCACCTCTCCAATTTTTTTTTTATTTCATCATTTGCTTGGATTTTTAGGTGTTTTTGCATATCATAGTGTGTTTTCCAATACTTCACATTTTTTAGGTTTTGCATCATTAAGTCTTTTTCTTTTTCAGTTTAGTGCATTATTATATCATAATTAGACATATTACATCTCATTTACATTAATCTTGAGTGTAGAAATTTTCATTTTGGACCCCATCCCTTTCTCCTTTTAGGTGAAAAACCCTAGAAGGAGCTAAAGTAATTGGGCAATCAAAAATCATTGTCCATAGGTTGAAACCGAAAGCTAGAAGTATTATTTTACATGCAGTGATTTTATCAAGTTTATCATTTCCCTCCAAGGGAAGTAGTTTCTTGACATCTATCCTCCACTATTTGTTTTTCTCCTTTTTAGCAAGGCCAAATAGGTATGCCACACCATTCAGGTCCATAGGTTTCAATAATCATTCATAGAAAGATGAGCAATTTTCATTGTTATTAAAGCATGTGGAATTATTCTAAATGAAAAATGGTTGAATGATTATATTGTTACACTTTTCATTACATTGGCACAATCTCTAAGATCAATTAAAACTATACCATTTAAACATAGATTTAATCATTCATCAAAAAAATTCCCATTATCATTGCTTACATGCGATGCTTGTAATGTTTGTATTCACCAATCCTTATTGCATGTAGATAATAATTCCCTAGAATGATACTCAAATAATTCCAAAGAACAATTACCATGAACAAGTCTTACCAACATTGTCGTCGAACAATGTAGCTTAATGATAGGCATTCATCAAGGTTTGGCTATTGTTAAAGTTAATTATAAAATCAAATATTCATCTAAATCTTAATCATTCCTTTTAATGACAATGGCTTGAACATATGTCTTATAACTGCCATCAATAGAAGCATGAGTTTCTCAATAACTCAAACAATAATAAAATTGTTTCATATTCCTATGTATATTTTGGTTTTAAAATGAATGTAATGAGATTATAGTTTTTCTATATGGATCTCTAAGTATGGTCATTTGATAAAGTTTCAGTGGTGTTGTTATCATAAGGTGATAAAATTTTAAAAGATCTTCAAAACATGTTTAATATTGTAGGATAAAATGTTGGTTGTATGAATTTGTAGCCATCTTCTTGGCACTAGTCAAGCCTTATGAATCATCTATTTTCAATTTGGTCCCAAAATCTTAAAATCCTAAAAACCCCTCTTAATTTTGATGTTCTTTTACTTTTATGAGTTATTTGTATATGTGATAGGTCGAAATTGGATGCTAGAATATGAGCAACAAACAAGAAGTTACATAACACTAAAAACAACCTACACCTCAAGATTAGCCTAGTTGGATTCAACAAAAAATAAAAGAAAAAATTGGAACCTTTTACCTTGTCTCGAATCGATACTTTGGTTGGCCCTTCTATCTTTGGTGTTGTATGCTCCTTGGATGGCAAGAGATGCAAGCTAGATGGTGATATGAAGATGAGAAGATGAGTGGAAGTGGATGCAAGTGTGAAAATGGCTAAGTATGGATTCTAGGAAAATTTTGCAAGGTTTTGGCTACAATGCATGATCTCTCTCTAAATAAGAGAAAAGAGGGGTTATTTATAGAGAATTTGGAATTCTCTAGGGAAATGGATGGTCAAGATTGAGCCACCAAAATCAAGATTCAAGGCTAAGGTGAGTTGAGAACTCACAATCCCTCACATCTTGACATATGGCATGTGATGTGGCTTAACAGGGTGATGTGTACATGAGGTGGAAGGATAGTACATAGTACCTTGGGATTCCTCCTCATCCCCATGTGGGTGAGAGGACATGTGGGGAATTAAAAATTCCTCAAACATTCCCATGGGGATGAGATAAGGAATTTTAAATCCCAAGGGGTGCATTGGGGTATTAAATGTGAATTAAAGATTCACATGGGGAAGTGAATATTTTAATGTGGTCCCTCTCCCCATGTGGGTGAGAGGACATGTGGGGAATTAAAAATTCCTCAAATATTCTAATGGGGATGAGAGAAGGAATTTTAAATCCAAAGGGGTGCATTGGGGGATTAAATGTGAATTAAAGATTCACATGGGAAGTGCATGTTTTAATGTGGTCCCTCTCCCATTGTGGGTGAGAGGACATGTGGGGAGTTAAAAATTCCTCAAATATTCTCATGGGATGAGAGAAAGAATTTTAAATTCCAAGGGGTTAGGGATGATCTAGTTAAATGATTAAGGTTGTGCAAGTACTTGATTAGACTAATTAATGACACTTTAGAAGAAAATGGGAAATTATGGAGGATGGGACCCTAATGATGATTTGGGGTGTGCATATCTTAATCATAAATTAATTATGACTAAATGATTAGAGGCCAACTTGCAAAAGTTGGAGGATGTGACCATGAGAGAGAAAATAAGGAATTTAAGAAAATAAATTTAAAATTCCAAAAACAATATGACTAAATTAAATAAAGTGATGCATTTATTTAATTTAGGGAAGAAAGAGGGGAAAAGTATTTATTAAATTAAATACTTTGGGAGACCTTATGGAAAACATGCAATATTAATTAAATGAGTGGTTTAATTAATACCAACAAAGAGGACGATTTGAATGAGCAAATGGATGATTAAGGAGATGACTTTGACCATATGGAAGTGGTCAAATTTGGATGTCTACAGTATCTACCATGTTCTCCATGATATTTAATGAAAGTTTCCCAATATCTTAGCTAATGTTGAGTGATATTTCATGTTTCTTGGAATATTCTTGTGAGAACATTATCTATTAAGCAATACCCTATTGAGTGTGTGTACAAATCTTTAAGTTTTTCTAAAAGGGTCACTCCCTAGGTCCTATAGAGCTTGAAGTGTAGGGAAAATGTGTTCCAATCTCATTTCATATTTGTTGGAAAAATCCTATGCTAGATATAAGCATGAAATGTAACTTAATTCTAGGATTTAGAGCATCTGTTGATTTAGGAACCAACATGCTTATAATTGAAATTATAGAAACTAAAATAGAAAAATAATAACACCAAACAAAAAAATCAAAAATTGAAATATAAATGCCATAAAATGTAGTGCAAAATGTGTAGAGGGTCTAATTCCCCCAAGGCGGTGAATGAGTCCCAATGATTATTTTTTTAATTTTTTTAGATTTTTTGAATTGAATTTTATGCTTTTGATGTTTTCTAATCTATGTTTATGATGCAAATGTAGAACTTGAATGATTTCCAGTGAAATTAAGTTAAAAAATGAAAGCTAAACAAGCTTTCACTAATGCAAGAATTGAAACCCTAGAATGAAAATTAACCAATGCAAACCTTAATGCAATGTTAATGCAAACAAAATATATGATGAAGATGCACTCCAAATCATAATTTCAATTTCCTAAATATAGGTTCACCAAAATGGAACCTAAGATAATTGGGGAATGTTGATGTATTCACACCAACTTTCAAAGATGTTCCACTCAAGGAGAACCCTAGAGATCTCAATGCAAAAGAGAAATAGATCTTGCAATAGGGTTGTCCTAGGGATTGAATCTGATCTAATGAGGGGTTCACCACCAAGTTTGATAATTTAAATTATAATGAAATGCAAGGTGAAATGAAAAAACATAATTGAATGCAAACTAACTCTAAATAACCTAGAAAGATGAAAAAAATGCAACAAAAAACTATAAAATAGAAAGTGTGCACCTAGGAAAGTCAAGAAGGTGGAATGAAGGTTTGGATCACTAGAAAATCTTCTATCAAGCTTGACTAGGACTCATTCGCCAAGCTAGGTGAATCAGTCTAGTTTCTACAAAAATGTGCAAGAATATGTTTCTACCAAAAGGGTGCCCAGATCTATAAAAATCTAGGTCAAGCTTGAAGTGTGGGACTCATTAACCACTTATGGAAAATCAGTCTACTACTTTTCTATAAGTTTTGAACATAATTATGTTCCACTTATTTTTCTCTATTCTTCCCAACTACTTTCCAAATTTGAAACTACAAATTACCACTTGTAGGTATTCTTCAAGTTTCTCCAAGACTTGAGGAAAAATTAAATAACTTTTGATCACTTTACAAATTTTCTCCAATCTTGCTCCTTATGAAATATGAAACCTAAGTCTACAAATCACATGCAAAGGAGAGGGGGAAATGTTGCGGGGTTAGTAAATAGGGGTTTTCCTTGGTCGAACCCCTTGTTTGTAATTAAACCTTCAAATGAAATAAAATATGAATGGATAATGATCAATGATCAAATAAAAATGTTGTAACTCACCAAACCCTAGCAATAAGGTGCTAAAAATACACTTCAAATGGGTCCAATGGATATGGTTCTTTACTCTTGCTTGAATGGATTTCATCATACTTGAAACACTTGCTTGAATCATAAACCCTACATCACAATTTTTAGCACAATAACAAACATGATGATTGTCAATTGAATGCTATTCTAAAATGCTTGATAATCTTCCCTTGAAGACTCTTGAATTCTCTTATTAATGATAAAATTATCTTGTGAACTCTCTTGAATGCTAAGTCACTTGATTGCTTGATAGGGTAAAATAAGTGAAAGAACCTTTTATTTATACTTGATTACATGGAAGAATTTTTGAAATTACAACACTACAAGCTGACACTAGATCTAGGAGAATAAAATCCTATTGAAAATTTGAATAAAATTTGAATTTTGGTCACATGGGACTCATTCACCGAAGGTGGTGAATAAGTCCCACTAGGCATAATGTATGGGACCAAAAGTGAAAAGTTCTTAGAAATGTGTGAAAACAGATTTGGGGCCAAAAGATCCAAGTGGTACCCATTCGCCCAAGGTGGAAAATGAGTTATAGATCCCAAAATTTAGGCCACACAAGCCAAAAACACCTGAATTATGATTGGTTACTAATTAATGTCAAGATTATCCTCCAAAAGATGCAATAAATAAGGCTTGTGGATACAAAATCAGGCTAATTAAAGTATTAAAAATACCAATTATTAATACTAAGCCTAGAAAAGTGTGAAAATTTGTTACAAAACTTTACAACACTCAAAATAAGGTAAGATTAAAGTTGATTTTGATTAAAAATAAGTTTATTAAGCTTAGTTATTTGATTAAACCCTAGAAAAGTGTGAAAGTATGTTCAACACTTCTCAACACTTTAGCAAGGTTCCATTAAAATTCATTAGCTCACAAGGGCCCAATACCTAATGTGAATGTGTCAACCACATTACCACACTAAAACAAGGCAACATTAACCCAAAATCACAAGAAAGGCTTGAACAAGCTAGAAAAAGTATAAAGGTTACTTTTTTTGTGACTCCATCTAGCCCGCACTTTAGTGAAAGGATGAACTTGCTTCAAACTTAGACTAAAGTAGAAGAACACACAACAAGATGGGTTCAAATCTACCAATTCTAATAGGATGAGATAACGATCAAGAGGGGTGATCAAGCCATTAGGATCAAGATCCCATGGAAAATCAACATAGGAACAAAGGAACACGCATGAGAATGATGTAAAGAGAAACAACAAGGAACAAATATGCACTTCCAAAGATCAAAGAGGGAAAAGGTAAATGAGAAAAGAGAATTGGATCAAGCTTCAACTATTTGTCCATCACAATGTGGATTAGATATGAGGTGATGAAACTTTAGGTTGTCAGCTAGGTGAGAAGTCCTAAAAGGTGAGAAACATACACTCATGACTGTTATGCACTCACACATAGAAAAGTGGCTATGGGGAAAGTCATGCCTCAAATCGAGCTTCCTACTCAAACCATACCAAAGTTATACCCCTTGAAAAATTTAATAAGGCACCACACAAAAATTATTTTAGAGCTTCATGAGACAAGCAAAAATGCATATGCTTGGAGGTCATAAAGAAAGAGGATGGCTCTACAGGCATGTAAGTTGTGTTATGCAAGGTGGCCATATAACAAAAAATGCAAATGCAACATGCAAATAATGTTCAAAGGATTCTTTCTTAGTTAATGTGAGGTCTTTAACTTAGGGAACATTGTGCCTAACGTCTCCAAGAAAGGACCAAACAAATAATAGAAAATTTTTAACTTAGGGGATGTAGTGTGTCACATCAAGCCACTATGAGGAATTTAATATAATAAGATAGATCATACTTTTGAAGGAAATTACACCCAATATCATCCACAAAGAAAAAAATGCATCATATAAAGTAAGAAGGCTGCACCAAGAAATATGAAAAAGAAAATGAAAAGGAATAATTCCATTCTATGCCCCCACTTTAAAGAAATTGCTAAACACCATACTATGAGCCAACTTAGAAAGCCCTATTCCAAGTCATATGTTTCCAAGTAAAGCTACATCATGTAAGAGAAAAATAAAAGAGATGGTTTTCGACAAAAACAAAAACACCAAACATATGAGGGATCTATGGATTTTTGGTTAGTATGTTATTTACTACAATGTTTTGAGAGAGATTGGAACTATCATCATCCGCCAAATACACATAGAACTAGAAGAATGACACAAAGAGAGTGAAAAAAAATAAAAAACTTTTGGGTCAACATGGAAGAAACATGAATTTATCAATTCCCTACGTCATCCCCAAAAGGAAAATGCAAGACAAAAGAGAAAAAGATAAACTGAAAAGGAAAAGGAAAAATAAATCCTTTTGGGTCAACATGGAAGAGACATGAATTTCTTGACACCTTGCATCATCACCAAAAGGAAAACAAAAGACAAATGAAAAGAGAAAAAAAGTTAAAAGTAAAAGATTGATGGAATAGAGAAGAATCAAGGTACAAATAGAGGAATGTCACAAAGAGAGATTGAACATCAAACAAAACATCATAGGGGATAACATTACACACATGCAATCACACACAAAAGAAAATGAAAAAGAAATGATGCAAGAAGCTAGTAAGGCACAGGAAAGTCAACCTATGTGCATGTCATTATCCTCCCAATAATGTTCATTGTATACCAAAGGTGGGAAACTAGCCAAAGGGACAAGAGAAAGTGTCAAACTAGGATAATTACTAGGTTGAACACTCTTTATAGGAGATTTGTCTTTTAGTCTCATGGAAGAGGAAAATAATGTATTCAATTCATTATGCACCTCTTTGTCAATTTTATTAACTCATCATCATCATCCAAGTTAATCACAATAGGAGGTCGAAGGATAATGTCCATGGAAGAGTTAAACTCTTCTTGTAGTTGTTCTTTTGGATTGTTTTATTTCAGGGTAGGGGTAGAGTGATCATGCATTGCTTCGGTTAGGTTTGGATCTTGATTTTATTTATTTAATTCATTATGTAACTTGTGAGCAAGGGAACAAGATATACCCCTATTATCTCTAGCACCTCTATTTCTTTTAGTTTTATTTTCAAGTTGTGTTTTTGTAGGAGTGGGTTGATGAACCACGGGTTTCTTTTCTTCCCTAAGGCGAGGAACGAAAGAAACAATTGGAGATTATTTGACCACTTTCTCTTTGAATTTGTATACCTATTTTAATATAGGAGTTGTGATGGGGTTGTTTTCATTGTCTCTTTGTCATTTTTAAGATTTAGGTGAAGGTTCTATCTTAGGTTGGTCTTGGTTGTTTGGGACTTCTTTAGGTTCAAGCATGGTTTCATCAAGGATGGTGGGTCGAGAGGTTGACAGGGACATGTTTCAGAGAGATAGTATGGCTATCTTCATTGCATTGGATTTTTATTAAGATAGGAAAAATATGTCTTCTCATGGATTTATAGGTTCCATGGGCTTGGGCCAAAAGGAATCTAAGGAAAAATTTCCTTTCAATGACAAAGGGTTGAAGCCACTATGGTGAATAGTGAATTTTTAATTATCAAAAACAAACTTTAATCATTATGTACAATCAAAGGGACAACTTTCATGGATTGAAGCCAAGGGTGGAATAGTTTCACACAAAATTGGTCCAACTATGGAATGATGGAGAATATGACATTTAATGTTTTTGGTCCTATTTTCAATGGTAAGGTGATCAATCCAATCGTAGGGAAAGAAAAACCATTGTGTGTCTTGATCCATGATTTTTTTATCATATATATCTTGATAGAATTCATGTAGGATTAAAAATTCCTCAGTGATCATATTCTCTCCATAGGTGGGATCTATTAGTGTCCCATTAGTGGGTTTGTCATAGATACGACTGGCTATGTGGAGAGGACCATCGAGTCCATGTTTAATTATATCCTTAGAGGAGAAAGAAATGTCAAGAGGACTCTTAGTTTGGCCCTTACATTCAATGATGTCTATCACGCCTATTTCAAGAGGAATCTTAGTTCGGCCCTTACATTCAATGATGTCTATCACCCCTACCATTTCATCTATAGGATTGTTAGTGATAGTATCATGTTGAATATAATCAATTTTATCATCATCATTCGCATTGACTATGGTAGGTGCATTATTATTGCTTTCCTTATTCCAATAATTATGAATTAAGTGATTAATACCATAGATAATTTGAATCATAGTGTATAAATCATGGGTGATGGAGGGTTGATTAACAACACTATCAAGAAGAGGGTTAGAATCTTGAAGATCCACGATGATTGTACTATCATGGGATGACATGAGTCTCAAACTTCGTCTCACCACCATATTAGAAATATGATACCAAGTACTCATGTAAATGCTACTAAATGAAAGGTGAATGAAAATGAAAAGTAATCTAAGAACAATGAAATTATTTCATGGCACCATCAAATTTTTCAAATTTAAATTGCCCATATTGAAAAATTCTACTTCGCACAATTATAAGTGCCCCTAAAAAATATGCCCTAGTGACCTAATTTGCAAGGTCATAATTTGAAACCAGCTGAATTTCATGCCAAATCCCTTGGTGAGTACATTCAGTTGACATATGTGAACATGTATGTCTGATTTTAGTTTCCTGTAATGAGATTTGATAGGGTTTTGAAATGCAAAGCTAGAGGGTTTTGGGACCATTTTGTTGTTTGCATACTCTTAGGCCCATGAAGTGGCCTCCTGTTTAGACCAATATTTCATAGCTAGATAATTTTCATGACAAATGGATTGCTTCTCTTCATTCCCCTTTGTGGAGACTTATGCTCTAGCACTTCTAGGTTTTTTCACCTAAAAGGAGAGAAATTGACATAAAATGCTAATGTCTGCACTCAATATTAATGTAAAATGGATGAAATATGCCTAAATGCAATGATCTAAATGCAATAAACTAAAAAATAAATTATTTATTGATGCTAAACCTAAGAAATGCAAAGTGATGGAAAACACATTGTGATATGAAGAAACACCTAGAAATGAAGGAAAATTGTAATAGAAATTGATGCAACTAGAGGTGTTCACTTGGGGGGTTGAGGAAAGAGGGAATGAAGCTATCGAATCCAAATAAAACTAATGCAAAAGTTGACTGGGACATTTGTTCCAATCTAGGCGACTTAGTCCAAGATTTGGAAAAAGTGCTCTAGAGCCCATTTCAACCAAATGGGTATTTGAATCTACAAAAATCATTGAAAGGCATGTATAATGGGACTAATTCACCATTTGTGGTCACTTATTGCACTTTTTTAGTTCTAAAATTTTGAAAGGGGAAACATAAGCCCATGTTTTGCACTTTGGTTCTTTATAAGTGTTTGCTTCTAAAACTTTGATTCTCGGTCCTGAAAGTGACTTTTAGTTGATATTTTTTCTTTGCAAGAAAGGAGAGGTCTTTAACAAGTATTCAACCTAATCTTCAATGATCTTCAAACCCTCAAAGTTCCTAAATCTGCAAACACACAATGGAAGATAAAGAAATGGTGAATGTTAGCGCATGGGGGTTTTCCTTGGTCAAACCCTTTTTTAGGTAATTAAACCAAAATGAAGAAGTAATGTAATGAAGCATGAAAAAATGGAGTTAGAGACTTTCCATGATGATATATCTTGATTTTTTGTAGCAAAAGATGAAGAATCTGCCCTTGAATGTCTGAAAAATGCTATCTTGATAATTTAGAATGCCAAAACCCTAACTTGCTTGAATTGAGAACATGATGAATGATGGATGAAATGAGTTAATTATGAATTAGGGTTTCGATACTTGTATTTATAGTAAATTTACCTAATTTTCCTATTAATTTGATCCCCAAGGCTGACATGAAGGAAGAATAAAATTAAAATCCAAAATTTCCCAATCAAACCTCGAAAATAAGAAAAATTGGACTAAGTCACCATGCTAGGAAACTTTGTCCCATCGGGTAGGGACTTATTCATCCAGATGGGCAACCTAGTCATAGAGGGACCCTTTTAATAGTTGGAATGTTGGGGAATGATAAATTTTAGTTCTTATGTTGATTTCATCATTTGATCAAATTATGCCTTGGGATGCACAATATGGGGCCATAGGGGCATTAATGATTATGTAAAGGGTAATTAGAGATTAGGACACAAAATTCAATGTGAAAGTGTGCTCAGATACATTTACAACACTAAAATGAGTTCCACATAGCCTAGAAAGGCACAACATCTAATGTGAATATGTAAGAGGCAATACAACACTAGATTAAAGTTAGGTTTAGGTTACAAACCTTCTAGATTAATGTGAAGATGCAATTAAATACATTTTTCAACATTTAATTAGGGAAATATGGGTCCATTAAGTCTAGAGAGGCATGAAATTATTTTACAATACTTTACAATGCCTTTCTTAAGACATCATTAAATGCAATTTATTTAGTTTGAAAGGGTCCAAGACCTAGTGTGGATGTGTAAAACACCTCACAACACCAAGTCAAGGCCCCATTAAGTCCATTTTGTCATGAATTATTCCCATATCAAGAAAAGTATACACTTTTTGGTGACACATTAAGCCCCCACTTTAGTGAGAGGATGAACTTGCTTCAAACTCACACTAGAGTAGTCATTCAAGAAAAGTCCAACTATATCAATGTGGATGACAAGGAATGAAAAAGATCAAAGGAGGTTGCACAATACCCTAGGATCCAAGATCCTAAGTCAAGCCAACATGAGTATGAAAGGACACACACAAGTTGTATTTAATATGCAACAAGACAATATACATGATCATACAATGGAAGATCTAGAAGGAAGAGAAAAGTTAAAATAAAATGGTGGATCAAGCTTCGACTATTTTTCCAACACGTTATGGATTAGATCTAGGCTGTTTGTTCAAATAAAGAAATGTGTACTCAATATGAGGTGACATAACTCTTGGTTTTCCACTAGGTGAGAAAACCAAAGTATACTCACACTGGGGTTAGAAAACTTCTGGTTGTCTGTGGGGTGAGAAATCCACAACATACTCACTTTGGAGCCATGGAACTTATGGTTGTCTACAAGGTGGCTATGGGGAAAATTCATGCCTCAGAAAGGGGCTTCTTGCTTAACCATACCAAAGTTATACCTCCTGATAACTTTAATAAGGTGCCACAATGAACTTCAAGCTCCATGAGGTAAGAAAAAATTTGTATGCTTGACACTCATAGACATTGTAAATGCAAGATAATGTAAGGAATGTTCAAAAGGATTTTGCTTAGTTTGTTCAAGGGTTCATCTTAGGGGACATGGTGCTTAACATCTCCAAGAGAGGATTTTTCAAAGAAGTGTCACACTCTTGGAGATCAATCCCAATGACTCCACTAAGAAAAGGATGTATCACAAGAAGAAAATCATGCAATGAAATATGAGTTTCGGTGTATTCCGCCACTTTAAAGTGGTTGCTAACACCAATATTGTGAGAAATTTCTTTAAAGTAGGAGGACATGAGAGATTACTTGGAAATCCCTATACCAAGTCATATGTTTCCTATAAGCTACATCATTTAAAAGGTAGTATGTCACAGGTGAGCTAACTTAAGGCATGTCATCCACATCCCAAGCTTACTCTTATATGTTCATGAAAGGTTAATGACTAGTGAAAAGAGGAAATGACAAGTGACATATGATGACAAGACTACATAACCCCTTGCCCCCACTTAGTGTAGGACAAGGGTGAGCCAAAATGATTAATGAGATGCATGCTAGAGTGAAAATTAATATCAATTAGAAGGATTAGGTGCCTCCACATAAGGAAGAACACCAAACTCCTTAAAATGTTGGATTTTACTACTCAAAGCTTTACATTCATTAGTGGAGTAACCATGAACTCTATGATATGTAGAAAATAAAGTCTTGTAATAGAATTTATTTCAAGTTTTTGGAGGAAGGGATATCAAGTGATCTTGGAGTCTCGACAAGATACCCTCTTGATCAATGGTAGATGATGGTCCTATAGTTTGTGTCAAAGATACATTTTTCTTAATATTAGTTGTCATACCTATGTAAGACTCTTTAGATTATGAGATTTTGGACTCTCCTTTATAGGAGGGTGTAAAATATAATGAATTCAATTCATGAGTGTTTTGTGAGATGACATTGACATTAAGAAAATATTTCATTGTTTTTTTTATTGCTTGCAAAGGAGAATGATCAAGACCACTAGTGTCTATAAGTTTAGGTTGTACAATAGTTAAAGTTGTCTTAGAAGGATGGTTTGTGATAGTATTGATGTTGAGGGAAGGCTTGATTACTTCTATCAAAGGAAAATAACCAATAACGTAAGTTTTTTGTTGTGTGATAGGATCTATAGGGTTGTGAATACCTTGTTCATGAGCACCACATCCTTTTCCACTATAGCCAAGTTGTTTCATAAGCTCATAACCATTGCCATAAATCTTTTTCACTGATTTTGAATTGGGTGGTAGTTCATTTTTGTGTCCATCAAAGGTTTTTGTATAATTTGTTATGTTTTTGTCTAAAGTGGTTGAGGTGGATGCTTATGAAGGGTCATCCAAGTTTTGTGTTGTCATGATTGCATTTTTGTTTCCCTCAGTTGAATCTTTGTTTATGATATTGAACTTGTCCATGAATGTTGGCATGAAGTCTAAGGAACTCCAATCATCATATAATAGCTTTGTGGGTTGTTTAATATGCCATGTGTCTTTTTGTTGCATAGGTTCCACTTGTTTAGTTGGTGTCAATGTGTTTAGATGATTCACTTCTTTTTTTCTCAATGTTCAAACAACTATTTGGATCAGGGTCAGCTTCAAGGATGTGCACTTTGTTGTTGTAGATGTATTTTATTTTTTGATGAATAGTTGAAGGAACTACATTCATCTCATAATTCATGGTCTTCTTAAAACAAGATTATATGAAAGATTATGAGGCATGACATGGATCGGTGTTTGCAATGTGGCTACTCCAATTGTAATAAGCAAAGTGATCACACTAAGCAGTTTCTTTTTTTAATTTTCAAAACCCTTAATAGATAAAGAATCAGGTTGAATTTTTCATCAATCTACATGAAGCTCATCCAATATTTTTATGCTACACACATTAAGAGCAGAGCCATTGACAACAAGGGTTCGCTTTATCCCTATCATGATGTATTGAGAAATGATAATGAAAGCTTCATATTTTTTTTTGCACATCCAAAGGGGGGAGTTCACTTTGGTGGAAAGAAATGTTAGAATTTATTCCTTGAATCATGGCTGCTATGTCATTTTGTTTCATATTATAAGGTATAGTAACTTCTTGTAGGGCCATTTGAAGCATAGTGTGATAGGTAGGTGAATTTTGGAGTAAATCCCATAGGGATATATTTGCAGGAGTATGACTGAGTTGTGTAATAAGATCATACTCTATAGGAGTTAATCAAGGAGCACTAGGCAATATGGGATTAGGAAAAGGTAATGGTGTTGGGGTGGGTTGTTGTGGTTGCAAATTGTTTCTAGTGTAGTGTGTGTGAGCAATGACATCAGGGTTAGGTGGGTAAAGGGTAAACTTGGGTTAAGGTGGAGGTGGAGGTTTATGTGATAGTGGGTAAAGGATGAGTTCAAGTTGTCATTGAGTTTGTTTTTTGTGTGAATGTGGGTAGAGAATTAGTTTATTTTAGGATGTCCTAGAAGGTACGTATGAGGTCCATTGATCGAGGGGGATCTAATGGACACTTTCGCGTCCATAACCTCAACAGTTTTTGTTTGATGTATCTCTAATGAGGGGAAATCTAGAGTCACCTTTTTATCTAAGGAAGACACATTACTATTGTTTTCATTTTCTTGCACCATGATATTCTCCCTAGGAGGAGAGTTTTTAGGAGAACTATAAATAAAATGTTCTTGAAATTCATGGTTTGGTTCTTCTAAAATGACTTCATCGCAAGTAGGGGAATGATCAATGGTTAAATGTTCTTGCTAGATAAGGGTTTTCCTAGGTGAAAGGGGACAACTAATATTCTCATGATTGTCATTGATTGTGTTTTCTAACAACAAAGTATCTTCTTCAAAACTAGGAGAGATACTAGGAGAAGGACAAATTTTAGTTCCATGATTACCTATGGTTGTGTTGTCTTTTTTATGAATGTCGTGTCAACTACGAGAAGTAAGAGGAGAGAAACAACTAGGATTCCCAAAATGCTCATTAATTGATTCTTATACCAAAATATCTTCATCACCAATAGGAGAGATATTAGGAGAAGAACAAGTATGATCATTAGGAATGTCCAAGGTTGTAGTATCTTTCACAAAAAATACTCTTAGAAGGAGGGGATATGAATTGTTTCTTCACATCTCTAAATACACAAAATATGAAAATTGTTTGAAAAAAAATGAAAAGCACTTGTAACCATTTCATGCAATGTTTCAACAATGTAAACAATGTATATCCAAAGATACAAAATACTTTTATCCAATGAATGCAAAACTTTAAGAATGCAAACAATGTATATGAAATAATGTACATAAATTTTATCAAACTTAAGAAAAGTCTTATAAATAGAAACATTGTGTAAGAAAAAGTGAAATTTTCTTTTACCCATGTTATGTTAAATTTCAAAAATGTGAGCATTTTCAAATCTAATTATTCTTGTAATTGAAATGATTTCAAAAATGAGTACCCTAAATTGAAGTTTTTGAGCTAGATGCATAAAAAAAATGTTCCTAAAACCTTCCATACTTATATCATATGATACTAGGAGGCTTAGGAAGCACAAAAATGAGGTTTTTGACACTATAACAAATAGTGAAAAAATTGGATTGGGACTAAGTAACCCAGAATGGAAAATTAGTCCCAGCTAGGGTTTTTTCAAAAATTTCAAAAAAAAAATAGTTGGTTTTGATACTTTCTAGTTTATATGATCTGAAGACTAAAAAAATTGTAGTTTTTATATGTTTTGTAATGATTTAAAATGCAAAAATGTAAACTATATGCACATTCACTAATGCCAAATTTTGAAACCTGAGAATGCAAATTAACTAATGCAAAATGCAATGAAAGGTTAATGCATGATAATTATAGGATGATGATTGAATCCAAAATAAAAAAATAAAGTATTCTAAAGTCAGGCTCACCAAAATGTGGACACTGATTTTTGGTGTCTAAGATGCTCTAGCACTTCTAGGGTTTTTCACCTAAAAGGAGAGAAATGGACCCAAAATTCTAATATCTACACTCAAGATTAATGAAAAATGGATGAAATATTCCTAAATGCAATGATATAAATGCAATAAATTGAAAAATAAATGATTTATTGATGCTAAACCTAAGAAATGAAAAGTGCTAGAAAACACATTGTGATATGCAAAAACACCTAGAAATGAAGGCAAATTGTAATAGAAATTGATGAAACTGGAGGTGTGCACCTGGAGGCTGAAAAAGGATGGAATGAAGGTTTGGAATCCTAATAAAACTAATGCAGAAACTAACTGGGACACTTGTGCCAATCTAGGTGACTTAGTCCCAAATTTGGAAAAACTGCTCTAGAGCCCATTTCAGCCAAATGGGTGTCTGAATTTGCAAAAATTATTGATTTTTTTGTACAATGGGACTAGTTCTCCATTTTTGGTGAATTGTTTTACTTCTCTATTTCTAAAATTCGAAAGGGGAAATAGAAGCCATCGGTATGCACTTTGGTTCTCTATAGGTGTTCGCTTCTGAAACTTTGATTTTCAAGCATGAAAGTTACTTTTAGTTGATATTTTGTATTTGAAAGAAAGAAGAGGTCTTTAAAAAGTCTTCAACTTAATCTTCAATGATCTTCAAACCCTCAAAGTTCCTAAATCTACAAACACACAATGGAAAAGAAAGAAATGGTGAATGTTAGGGCATGGGGGTTTGCCTTGGTCAAACCCCTTTTTAGGTAATTAAACCAAAATGAAGAAATAGTGTAATGAATCATGAAAAAAATAGGTTAGAGACTTGCAATGATGATAGATCTTAATTTTCTATAGAAAAAGATGAAGAATTTTCCCTTGAATGTCTAAAAAATGCTATCTTGATGTTTTAAAATGCCAAAACCCTAACTTTCTTGATTTGAGAACATGATAAATTATGGTTTAGAGACTTGTATTTATAGTCAATTCACCTAATTTTCTTGCTGATTTGATCCCGAAGGATGACTTGAAGGAAGAATAAACTTAAAAACAAAAATTTCCCACTCAAACCTCGAAAATAGGCCAAATTGGACTAAGTCACCATGCTAGGCAACTTAGTCCCACTATGTAGGGGATCATTCACCCAGATGGGAGACTTACTGCCACAAGGGCCCTTTTGATAGCTAGAATGTTGGGGAATGAGGAATTCAAGTTCTTATGTTGATTTCATTGGGTATTTGATCAAATTATGCCTTGGGATGCACAATATGGGGCCATAGGGGCCTATTAATGATGATGAAAAGGAAATTAGGACATGGGACACAAATTTCAATGTTAAAGTGTAATTAAATACACTTTACAATACCAAAATGAGGTCCACATAGCCTAGAAAGACACACCATCCAATCTGAATGTGTAAGACACATTACAACACTAGATTAAAGTTAGGTTTAAGTTACAAACCTTGTAGATTAATGTGAAAATGAAAAATTAAATAAATTTTTCAACTTTAAACTATGGAAAGATGGTGCATTAAGTCTAGAGAGGTGTGAAATTATTTTACAACACTTTACAATACCTTCACAAGACATCATTAAATAAAATTTATTCAGTTTGGAAGGGTCCAACACCTAGTGTGGATGTGTAAAACACCTCACAACACCAAATCAAGGCCCCATTAAGTCCAATTTGTCATCAATTATTCCCATATCGAGAAAATTATACAATTTTTTGTGAGACACCCTCATACTCATATGCTGCCTAGTTTGGTATTTTTATCAAGTCAAAAGAAAATGCAGTTTGTTCTATTTTTATATCTACATTTTCAACATGTTTTAAGGAGGTCAAATTTGACCCCTAATATCTTGTGAGGAATGTGGAATAAAGGAAATCCCTCTTTCACACATGCTCAATGGACCTAAATGATCTAAAATTTCCAGAGGTAGCTTCCTAGGAGGTGATTTGATATTTTTTCAAGAAGGTGACTTGGTGAGCCCTAATTAGTTTTTGATAGGTGATGTTGCAAAAAATTCTAAGTGAGCCACTTTGGCATTGAACATCTTGCACTTTAGGATGAATTTTTCCAAGCCACTTGTTACACTAAATTATTGGGTCAAATGTCTACATTCTTGTGCATTTTCATGAATTTAGGAGATTGTTTGACTAGTTTTCCAAGGTGATTCTAGAAGCCACTAGTCATGTTTTGATCACTATGAAATTATGCTAGAAATAAAATTTTAATGACAAACCACTTCATTTTTTTCTTACTAGAAGCATGTAGAAACAGTGTCAAGTCAATTGAGCATAAAGGCTTGTTTCAAAACAATTTTTTTTTTAGTCGGGCCCATAAGGCGACCTAACATGTGTCACACAATTTGATGAGGGTGACACTTCACTTCAGTTCCATTGTCCAGATAAAGCCATAAAACCATTTATTCTTGCTTACTTGTTTGAACAACTACATGATACTGAAAAAATAAAATCTTTAATCATATGCTAGTATGGTTAAAGTTTCTTGATTATGAGGATGTATATGCATTATTTTGAAACCAAAAAGAGGCTTTAAATGAGAACCAATTCAACTTAGAACCTATTGGGATGCATTTGAGGTGGATAAAGAGCTTGTCTAATTCTTTGTGTATGTTTTGAAAAGACGAATATAAAAATACACCGGCTATAGTTCCCTTAGATTATCCATGTTTTATTCATATAATACCTAAGCATTAGAAATCAAAATTCATGTTGGCCAAAAAATGTAGATATTTTTGGCCTCTTTAGACAACCATTATTTGATTTCTTTAATTCTTAAGAGGAAGCATGGCACCATAGGAACAAATTTTTAGGTACAAAGAAGATTTTATTGGGTCTCATTGGTGAAGGGACTGGTATTGTAACAAAAGTCTTGAAATCAATAGGAATCAATTTAAAGGAGGATCAAATAGAGTTTGAGAAAATAATTGGAAACATTGGGGGGTTTTGTTGTTATGGAGTGTGTCATAGAAAAATAGACACTTTGCTTGACATGGGATTAATTCATGATAAAATGGACTTAATGAGGCCTTAATCTAGTGTTGTGAGGCATTTTATGCATCCACATTAGGTCTTAGGCCCTTGTAAATTAAGTAACATGCTTTTAATGATATCTTGTGAAGGTATTGTAAGTCTTATAAATGACATTCACACTTTTCTAGACTTAATGAACCTATTTTCCCATAATTCAACATTATAAAACACATTTAATCACATTATCACATAAATTTAGAAGGATTTTAAAATAAACTTAATGTTAACCTAGTGTTTTAATGTGTTTTGCACATTCACACTGGTTCTCATGCATTCCTAGGCTGTGTGAATCTCATTTTAGTGTTGAAAACTATATTTAATCACACTTTCACATTTAATTCTATGTCCTAATCCCTAATTTACATTAATGTCATCACTAATAGGCCTCTATAAACCCATATTGTACATTGTGAGAGATAATTTGATCAAAAAACCAACATAGTCATCATATACACTTTATTTTCTTACTTCTTGGCATTCTAGCTAGCAAAAATAGCCCCTTTGGGACCCATTCACCTTTAGTGGCGAATGACTCCCATTTGAGCCATTTTTAGGGTATGAGTAGGAAAAATTAGGGTTTTAATTCAATTTTTCTTCATGTTAGCCTTGGGGGTCCAATTTATAGGAAAATAAGGTGAATTTCCTATAAATACAACCTTCTAAACCATAATTAATCATAACTTAACTTCATTCATCATTTCTCTTCCATCTCAAGTTAAGCAAGCTAGGGTTTTCTCATTCTAAGTCACCAAGGTAGCATGTTTTAGACATTCAAGGGTAGAATCTTTATTTTTTTTGTAAACATTCAAGTTCAATCATCATATCAAGGTAACAAATCCATTGTTTCATGATTCATTACATCTTTTCATCATTTTTTTTTAATTACTTAAAAAGGGATTTGACCAAGGCAAACCCCTATGCCCTAACATTCACCATTTATTTCTCTTTCATTGTGTATTTGAAGATTTAGGTGTTTGGATGGCTTGGAAATTATTGAAGATTAGTTCACAAAATTTTTGAAGTCATCTCCACTTTTCAAGGCCAAAATCTACACAAAAATTCATTTACTGCTTCAAAAATCAAGGTTTCAGATCTAAGTACCTGGAGGTGTAGATTGAGCAGACCAGGATTTCTAGATTCTATTTTTGTGTTTTCAGAAATGCCAGAATGGAATAATTCTCCTAGAGTGATGAATTAGTCTCAATTTACATTTTTCTTGAATATTTTTGGTGATTCGAACACCCATTTGGCTAAAATAGGCCTTAGTGTAGTTTTCTAGAATTGGGACTATTTTTCCCAGAATGGTGAATGAGTTCTCCCAGGCTTGAAAACCAACATCAAAAGAATTTCAAATGTCATTTATAGCCTCCTTCAACATCTCAGTTGAGTGCTTTCAGTTTGGTTCAATTTTGTTATGTTTTGCATTCATTTATAGTACATTGTTGAATTACATAATATGTTTTCAAACATTTCATATTTCATTAGTTTTTCATGTTTAATAAATCAATTTCATTACTGTATTGCATATATAACATCTCATTTAGGGACAATAACATCATACACATCCTAATTTTAATGAACCTAATTATCATTTTTGGGCCTACTCTCTCCTTTTAGGTGAAAAACTCTAGAAGAGTTAGAGAGTCTTATGGAGCCAAAAATCTACAGTTCATTTTGGTGAACCCGCTTTTTTAACATCTTATTTTCTGATTTGGATTCCATTTCATCCTCATCCTAGCTGGCATTTAATTTTCATTAGAGTTGCATTGGTTAATTTGCATCTAGGGTTTCAAATTTTTGCAATTCAAAAAAGTGTATTTAGCTTACATTTTATCATACAATTTCCTTAAAAATATCTAAAATTTTGCATCTCCATCTTAGTTTTGCATCTGACAACATTAAACACATCACAAAAACTTCCAAATTTCTAAAAAAATTGCAAAAAACTAGTACTGGGACTCATTCCCCATACTGTGTGAATCAGTCCTTGTCCAGATTTTTGACTGTTCGATACTACATCAAAAACCTCATTTTTGTGCTACCTAAGCCTCCTAGTATCATATAGTATAAGTCTAGAAATTTTTTGGAACATTTTTTTTATGCATTTAGCTCAAAAACATCATTTTAGATCACACATTCTTCAAATCACTTCATTTACACACATCCTTACATATGAAAATGCTTCCATTCCTGCAATTTTGTATCACATTGATACAAGTACTTTTCACTTTTGCATATAAAATGTTTCTACTCCTCAAACTTTGCATAAGTTTTTTAAACGTGATTTTTTATTCTTTCATGTGCATTTTTTTCATTCTTAAAATCTTGCATCCATTGGATAAGAGTGTTTTGTCTCTTTGCATATACATTGTTCATATTATTGTAACATTGCATGAAATTGTTACATGTGCTTTTCATTCTTATTCAAACAATCCTAGTACCTTGTGCATGTAGAAATGTTAAGAAACACTTCCTATCCCCTCCCTATGAGAGTGTTTTAGTGAAAGAGACTACAACATGGGCCATTCCTAATGATCATACTTGTTCTTCTCATAATATCTCTCCTCTCAATGATGAAGATATTTTAGTAGAAGAATCAATTAATTAGAGTTTTGTGAATCCTAGTTTCTCTCCTTTTACCTCTTACTGGAAAACACAATCACAAACAACATAATACAATCTTCGATGATCATGACAACAACATTTGTTCTTCTTCTAGTATCTCTCTTCCTTGTGAAGTAGATACTTTGATGTTAGACAACACAATCGATGAAGGTCATGAATATCTTAGTTATCTCCCTTCACCTAGGAAAACCCCTCTTGAAAAACAATATTCAACCATTGATCATTCCCCTACTTTCAATGAAGTCCTTTTAGAAGAACCAACCTATGAATGTCACAAAAAATTGGCTTGTTGTTCTCCTAAGAACTCTTTTTCTAAGGAGAATCTCATTGTGCAAACATATATGAACATTGACACATCTCATTCAAACACTACACCTTCCCTAGGTGAAGATCATAAAGTGGCATTATAATCCCCTTCACCAACATATCATGCCAATCAAGACAAAATTTTTGAGGTTATGACAACACAAGTGGGATCTTCTTTAATTAGTGAGATACCTAAGTCACCTTCCATTAGTGAAAAAAAAAAATCTGCGATGTCTTGAAATCCATAATGTAATCCACTCATAACAATTTTGTGCAGCCGCTAAGTTGTAACTTAGTGGCTCAAACATCTAGAGGACCACATGACACTTCTACACCATTACCTTTTCCTCAAAAATTTCCTAGTGTTGAAGATCTTAAAAAGACCCCTACTAATATATTTGTATGGGAACTCATTCAACTCTCACCGATAGTAAAACTTCTCATTCATGAAATTTTGCAAATAAAGAATGAAGAGATACAATCTTACATAAAAGCGAATCATGTAACATTCTCCGCTCATCCCATGCAAGACACCTAGTTGTAAATTACATTCCCTAAACATGAATTACCCTCACTTCCAATTCAAAACAAAAATGATCCCTTGATGATAAAGGTGATCATTAATGAAACTCTAGTTAGGCACACTCTCATCTATAACGGATCAAAAATTAATTTATGTAGCATGGATCTCCTACAAAAACTTGGCATGGACAAAAATATCATTCAACTTAATGATGTTCATATTCATGGCTTTGACAATGTTCATAGGCAACCGCTTGGGATGATCATATTACCTATTGAGGTCAGACCTATAGTGTTTCCTACCTCTAATCATATCATGCAAGGACCCCTTCCATACAATCTTCTCCTAGGGATACCATGGATTCATGCTATGAAAGGAGTCCTATCTACCCTTCACCATGTCATGAAGTTTGAATACAACAACAAGATATACATAATTGATCCTGATCAGAGAAGCTATACATCAACTAATCACAACACTTCCAACTCCCCTAATCCTTTCATTCCTAGATCAAAACTTGAACCTATACAAGTTGGTTCTAACTCTTCACCTACAAAAAAAATATTTTGTGATACTTGGGATTCATTAGATTCTACACCTCCTTTGCATAACATTTCCAAAATCTCACCCTCGTGGTCCAAAGATTCGTATACTAATTATTCATTTTTAGACACAAGTTCTAGTATTGATTGTAGTTTCACACCTACCTATAAGTGAGGGTGTGAAATATCCTACTCTCAACCAAAATAACCTTGTGTTACATTCCCTCAACTTAGTTCTACCAAATCACCCCATGGTGGTGATGGGGGAAATATAGCTCCCATCCCTCATGAAGTAATGCCACATAACATTAAAAAGGATTTGTGTTCTTGTATAGAAACCAATCCTTCTCACAAACACACAACCCCTTCATCTAACAATATTCCTCCTACACATGGATGCAATGAACACACAACCAAAACTAACATATCATATTCTTTCAAGCAAGATATATGGGTATTTCCCTTACCTCCACTTTTATCAAGGACTTTGCACAACAATAACATTCAATCTCTCAAGGAATGTGGTGCTCTTCCTTGTGTGGGAGCACCTAATTCCTTAACTTGATACTCCCTTTCATCCATTCTAGGCTCGCCTTTGTCTTGCACTAAGTGGGGGAAAGGGAATATGTAGCCTTATCCTCATATGTCAATTTTTGTTGTCTCTTTCGACTATTTGTTAACCTTTCATGAATTTATAAGAGCAAGCTTGGGATGTGGATGACATGTCTTAAGATTGACTCACATTTCACATACTTCTATTTTTCATGATGTAGCTTATTAGAAACATATGACTTGGCATAGGGATTTAAAAATAAGCTCTAATGTCTTCTTCTTCTACTTTAAATCAATTTCTCATAGTATGGTGCTTGCAACTTCTTTAAAGTGAGGGCATACATCACCACTCATATTTCATTGTTTTATTTCTTTCTTCTTGCAATGCACTTTTTCTTGGTGGAGTCATTGGAATTGATTCCTTCCAAAAGAATGATACTTATTTTGAATTATCCTCTCTTGGAGAAATTTTCATGATGTTCCCTAAGAGGATGCCTTGCACAAATTAAGAAAATTCCCTTTGAACATTCCTTACACTATTTTTCATTAACAATGTCTATGAGTGCCAAGCATATGAATTTTTGCTTACTTTAGAGATCTCGTAACAACATCATCTTCTTTGTAGCACCTTATTAAAGTTATTAGAAGGTAAAACTTTGATATGGTTGATCGAGAATCCCATATAGCATCTTGACTTTCCCCATAGCCACCTTTGTGTTTGTTACTACATACCAACTAGCATATGTTTCTCACTTTTTGGTTTTCTCACTCGGCGGATAGCCAAGAGTTCTCTCACCCCATACTAAGTAAATATTTCTTTTTCCAAACAAGCAACCTAGATCTAATCCACAACTAGCTGGACAAATGATCAATGCCTGATCCACCTATTCATTTTCATCTTCTTTCTTGCAATTTCATTCTTATGTATCTTGATGGTTTGACTTAAGATCTTGGATCCTTGAGGCATTGCACAAGCTCCTTTGATCTTTTTCATTCTTTTTCATTTTCATCTATACACTTGGATCTCTCTTGAATGCCTACTTTAGTGTGAGTTTCAAGTAAGTTCATTGTCTCACTAAAGTGGGGGCTAAATGTGTCATAGAAAAAGGGAACCTTTGCTTTACATGGGATTAATTCATGATAAAATGGACTTAATGAGGCATTAATCTAGTGTTGTGAGGAATTTTAAGCATCCACATTAGGTATTGGACCCTTGCAGATCGAATAGCATGCTTTTAACAATGTCTTGTGAAGGAATTGTAAAGTCTTGTAAAGGATTTTGATACTTTTCTAGGCTTAATGAACCTGTTTTACCCTAATTCAACATTATAAACTATATTTAATCACATTATCACATCAATTTATAAGGTTTGTAAAATAAACTTAATGTTAACCTAGTGTTGTAATGTGTTTTACACATTCACATTGGTTCTCATGCCTTCCTAGGTTGTGTGGACCTCATTTTAGTGTTACAAAGTGTATTTAATCACACTTTCACATGGAATTATATGTCCCAAGCTCTAATTTAAATTTACATCATCACTAATAGGCCCCTATCAACCCATATTATGCATCCCAAGACATAATTTGATAAAATAACCAACATAGTCATCATATAAACCTCATTTTCTTACTTCTCGACATTCTAGCTAGCAAAAATGGCCCCTATGGGACCCATTCACAATTAGTGGTGAATTAGTCCCATCTAGGTGGGATGAATTATCCATTAGTGGTGAATGAGTCCCATTTGATCCATTTTCGGGGTACAAGTAGGAAAAATTGGGGTTTTTATTCAATTTTTCTTCATGTCGGCCTTAGGGGTCCAATTAATGGGAAAACAAGGTGAATTTCCTATAAATGCAACCATTTTAACCCTAATTAATCATAACTTAACTTAATTCATCATTTGTATTCCATGTCTTGAGTCAAGCAAGCTAGGGTTTTGTCATTCTAAGTCACCAAGGTAGCACTTTTCAAACATTCAAGGGTAGAATCTTCATTTTTTGTTGCATAAATTCAAGTTCAATCATCATGCAAAGGTAAAAACTCCATTTTTTCATGGTTCATTACATATTTTCATCATTTTGGTTTAATTACCTAAAAAGGGGTTTGACCAAGGAAAACCCTTATGCCCTAACATTCACCATTTCTTTCTCTTTCATTGTGTATTTGCAAATTTAGGTGCTTGGATTTCTTGGACATTATTGAAGATTAGTTTTCAAACTTTTTGAATTCATCTCCACTTTTGCAAGGCCAAAATATACACAAAAATTCATTTACAACTTCAAAAATCAAGGTTTCAAATCTAGGCACTTGGAGGCATAGATTGAGTAGACTAGAAGCTTTAGATTCTATTTTTGAGTTTTGAAAAAAATCAGAATAAACTAATTCTCCCAGAGTGGTGAATGAGTCCCACTATACCTATTTCCTAAATATTTTTGGAGATTCAGACACCCATTTGGCTAAAACAGGCCCTGATACGATTTTCTAGAATTGCGACTGATTCGCCTAAAATGGTGAATGAGTTCCACCAAGCCTAAAAACTAGCATCAACAACATTTCAAATGTCATTTATAGCCTCCCTCAACATCTTATGTGTGCACTTTCAATTTGGTTCATTTTTGTTATGTTTTTCATTTATTTCTAGTTCATTGTTGCATTACACAATGTTTTTTCACACATTTCATATTTCATTAGTTTTGCATGTTTAATCAATCAGTTTCATTACTTTATTGATTATAGAACATCACGTTTAGGAATAATAACATCATACACATCCTAATTGAAATGAACCTAATTTTCATTTTTTTCCCTACTCTCTCCTTTTAAGTGAAAATGTCTAGAAGAGTTAGAGTCTTGTGGTGCCAAAAATCTATGGTTCATGGAGATTCTATTCACTCTGAGAGAAAAAATTGTTTTAGAACTTTCTCTTGAAGAAGCTAAAAAAAATGGACATAATTACATAGGATTTGAACACTTTCTCTTAGGTTTGTTGCATGAGGGTGAAGGTGTTGCAACTTGCATGCTTGAGAAACTTGGAGCTAACCCCCATAATATTCATACTCAAGTCTTTCAAATGGTTGGTGAAAGTACAAAAGTTTTTGGTGTTGGAGTAGGAGGTGGTAGCAGCAAAAACAAGATGCCAAATCTTGAGGAATGTGGAACCAATTTTACAAAACAAGTAGAGGAAGGAAAACTTGATCTAGTAGTTGGGAGGCAACCATAGATTGAAAGAGTTATACAAATGTTGGCACCAAAACAAAGACATAGTTAATGCTAACTAAAGAAAATAAAATGTGAAGAATGGTTATGTTGACATGCCATTAGGAAATTGGAAGCATTGCACAATTTTGAAATAAGCGAATGGATCCAATGAGGAACACAACACGATTTGAAAAGGGCTTGAGGTCTGTATTGTAAAGCATCGACATGGAGAATAGGAAATTTTTGTGCTGCTAATAGGGTGCCATTATTCTCATTGAAAGGAATCAATTTGATATTGCAAAAGATATTTCAACACCACAGAACATAGAGGAACTAGGGAAAAAACCCACGATCAATGACCCGCGGAAAATAGGTGATGTGGATGAATCCCCACCCTTGCCCAACAACCCCACAAGGATGATTGGTAACATTATAGAGATGTAGCAAGGTTAGTGAGATTTTTCCACATGGAAGGTGGGCCTAGTACAAATATTCAAGGCTCCATTAAATGTTTTGATGATGATTAAATGTGTAAAAGCTTCAAATTGCCCGAGGAAAGTTTTTTAAAAGACAAAAGCTTTAGTATAAAGTGAAGTAAAGACTTTCATGGGAAAAAAAATTATTAAATCCCAAAGAAAAATATTCAAAAGCATTCAGTGTAAAGGAGAAGCCATCAAAATGTAAAATGAAAGGTTTTAAATTTAAAGTGAAAAAATGAAAAGAACAAGGGAAAAGATTTAAGTGGTCTAATAAATTTTTTAAAGAAAAATCTTCTAAATGTTGCTAGGTAAATAGTAATAGTGCACAAGTAAAAAAAATTATATTGCCAAGTATCAAAGTTGAAGGCCTCAATTATTAAAGTTAGAGAAAATTATTTTTTGTAAGTGAATATGTAAAGTTCAGCAAGGTAAAAGCATAGTGAAATACTTTCACAAGAAAAAATATTTTTTGGCTTCTGAATAAAGTGTAGTGAAATTTCATGATAAAAGAGCTAATTTTCACTGCAGGGATAATGTGTGGAGAGAAGAGATAAGAATTTTTAGGTTTCTTGTTGTAGATCAACAAAAGACGAAGGATCCAGGTTTCAACTGAAAATTGATTTTAGGGTTGTTGATTCTTCTTTATCTTTTCTTTCTTTCTCATTTGTATGGGTTCCAATTTTTTAAGTTTTGCATGGTAGACAGAAGCTCTATAAAAAAAATTAAAGTTGGGATGGATTATGTAACTGTTAGTCATTAGTATAATATTTTTTGTATTTTGAATTGGGTTTCATGAATATATTCTATCTCATGACTACCTCCATGGTTGAGATGTAATACTTTTTTAAATTCAATAATCAAAGATTACTTGGGTTTTTCCATGCACATTTGTTGCATTTGAATTGCATTTGTTATTGCCTTATTTTAAATAATGGAGCAATTTCTTTAATGAATGTAATGAGATTATAGTGTTTCTAGATGGATATCTAAGAATGGTCATTTGATAAAGCTTCAGTGGTGTTGTTATCATAAGGTGATAACATTTTCAAAGATCTTCAAAACATGTTTAATATTGCAGGATAAAATTTTGGTTGTATGACTTCATAGCCATCTTCTTAGAACTAGTCAAACCTTGGGAATCTTCTATTTTCAATTTGGTCCCAAAATCTTAAAATAATAAAAAAACCTTTTAGTTTTGATTTTCTTTTACTTTTATGATTTATTTGTATCTACCATGTTCTCCATGATAGTTAATGAAAGTTTCCCAATATCTTAGCCAATGTTGAGTGATATTTCATGTTTCTTGGAATACTATTGTGAGAGAATTATATATTAAGCAATACCCTATTGAGTGTGTGTACAAATATTTAGGTGTTGCTAAAAGGGTCACCCCCTAGGTCCTATAGAGCTTGAAGTGCAGGGGAAAAGTGTTCCAATCTCATTTCCTATTTGTTGGCCAAATCCTATGCTAGATCTGAGCATGAAATGTAACTTACTTCTAGGATTGAATGGATCTATTGGTTTAGGAACCAACATGCTTATAATTGAAATTATAGAAACTAAAATAGAAAAACAATAACACTAAACAAAAACTCAAAAATTGAACTATAAATGCCATAAAATGTAGTGCAAAATGTGTAGAGGGTATAATTCTCCAAAGGTGGTGAATGAGTCCCAGTGATGATTTTTTTAAAAAAAATTAGATTTTTTGAATGTAATTTTATGCTTTTGATGTTTTCTAATCTATGTTTGAGATGAAAATGCAGAATTTTAATGATTTTCAATGAAATTAAATTAAAAAATGGAAGCTAAATGAGCTTTCACTAATGCAAGAATTGAAACCCTAGAATGCAAATTAACCAATGCAAACCTTAATGAAATGTTAATGCAAACTAAATATATGATGAAGATGCACTCCAAATCACAATTTCAATGTCCTAAATACAGGTTTAGGGTATTTGCAGGATCATCATAGAAAAAATGGGCCCTTAAGTGGCAAAAATTTTAGAAAAATCAGAGTTATGCAACTTGACGTAAAAATTTGAATAAGTTATCTATATTATGTCAAAAATATGTAAGAATAGAATATGTATCAAATTGAATGTATTTTCTAAACTACTAGGTTTATTAAAAAAATAAAAATATATTTGGTGAAAATTTGAAATTTCAAAGAATAGTTAAATTTTAGGAAAAATAAAGAAGTAGGTGTGATAACCACCCTAACCACAATAAAATGATAATAATTTTTTATAATATTTTAGATATAATTAGAGGACTCATATCCCGATGTGATGCATATCTTTTGTAATTTTTTCCAAGTAAATAATTAATTATGATTTTTTATTACAACTTTTTAAAAATTAAAAAAAGTCGTACATCTAACCATCTTAACTTGGTCAAAACTTCATGAAATTTATTTTTTTTAATCCTATAGTATGCAAATCATAGAATGTGATGCATGTTTTGGATTCAAAAAATGTGATACTATTTGAAAGCTATCGATGTTTTCCAATCAGCCTATCAATCAAGACTTTAGTAATTCAAATAGAAAATAAGTAATAATTATTTATTAAATTCCAAGTAAAGCATAATTTATATTGGTGGAAAGTTGAGAATCTCCTTTAAAAACCATTTTCATTTCATCAATTCTGGGTAAAAACAAAAGTCACCAGCCACATACCCTACAAAAACCCATCATATCGCCACTTTTTGGCCCATCATGATCCTACACATACCCTTCACCAAAATGGAACCTAAGATAATAGGGGAATGATGATGTATTCACACCAACTTTCATAGATGTTCCACTCAAGGATAACCCTAGAGACCTCAATGCAAAAGAGAAAGACATCTTACAATAGGGTTGTCGTAAGGATTGAATGTGATGTAATGAGTGGTTCATGACCATTTTTAAACTTGGAAAACATAATGCAATGCAAGGTAAAATGCAAAACCCTAATTAAATGCAAACTAACTCTAAATTACCTATAAAGATGAATAAAATACAACATAAAACTGTAAAATAGAAAGTGTGCATCTGGGAAACTAAAGAAGAAAAAATGGAGGTCTAGATCACTAGAAAATGTTCTATCAAGGTTGACTAGGACTCATTCACCAAGCTAGGAGAATCAGTCTAGATTCTAGGAAAATGTGCAGGAACACATTTTTGCTAAACCAATGTCCAGATCTATTAAAATCTCTGTCAAGCCTATACAGTGGGACTCATTCACAACTTGTGTTGAATCATTCCACTTATACCTTTTTGGAAGTTTCAAACTTGATTCTATTCCACTTGATCTGCTCTACTCTTCGTGACTAGTTTCTAGATCCAAAACTCCAAATTTCCACCTATAGGTCTTCTCCAAGTTTCTCCAAGGTTTAATGAAAACTTTAACAACTTTGGATCACTTGACAACTTTTCTCCAATATTTCTTCTTATGAAATATGCAACCTAAGTCTACAGATCACATGCAAATGAGAGAGAAAAATGTTGTGGGGATAGTGAATAGGTTTTTTCCTTGGTCAAACCCCTTGTTGGTAATTAAACATTGAAATGAAATAAAATATCAATGGAGAATAATGAATGAGCAAATAACAATGTTGCAACTAACCAAACCCTAGCAATAAGGTACTACAAATATGTTTGAAATGGTTCTAATGGATGTGGTTCTTTACTCTTGCTTTAATGGATTTCATCTTTCTTGGAACACTTGTTTGAATCATAAACCCTACATCACAATTGTTAGCACAATAACAAACATGATGAATGCAATTTTTGACATGATGATTGACACTTGAATTTTGTTCTAAAATGCTTGATAATCTACCCTTGAAGACTCTTGAATTATCTTGTGAATTCTCAAATTTTCTTGTGAACTCTCTTGAATGATAGGTCACTTGATAGCTTGATATGATAAAATAAGTGAAAGAACCTTGTATTTATACTTGATTATATAGGAATTCCTAAAATTACAACACTACAAACTGACATCAGATATAGGAGAGTAAAATCCCACTAGAAATTTTAATTAAATTTTAATTTTTGGTCACACAGGACTCATTCATCCAAGGTGGCGAATGATTCCCATGAGGCATAATAATGGGACAAAAAATGAAAAGTGCGTAGAATTGTGTGAAAACCAGTTTAGGGAAAAATGATCTAGGTGGGACCCATTCATCCAAGGTGGTGAATGAGTCCCATATCCCAAAATCTAGGGCACACAAGCTAGAAACACCTACATTTTTATTGGTTACTGATTGTTGTTAGGATTATCCTTGAAAAAATGTTATAAATGAGGCTTATGGATGCAAAATGGGGCCAATTAAAGGATAAGAAATCTCAATTATAAATTATAATCCTATAAAAGTGTGAAAGTGTGTTATAAAACTTTACAGCACTCCAAATAAGGCATGATTAAAGTTTATTTTGATTAAAAATAAGTTTATTAAGCTTAGTTATTTGATAAAAATCCTAGAAAAGTGTGAAAGTGTGTTACAACACTTCACAACACTTTAGCAAGGTGCCATTAAAATTAATTAGTTCACAAGGGCCCAAGACCTAATGTGAATGTTTCAAACACATTATAACACTAAATCAAGGAAACATTAAGACAAAATCACAAGGAGCCTGGGCCTGAACAAGCCAAAAAAAGTAGAAAATTTATTTTTTCGGTGACTCCAGAAAGTAATCTATTATAATGGTATTTATTTTATAATGTATGAATAAATATATTAAGTAAATTTGGCACAAATATGTTTATGCACATAGACCTTTGTCTACATACATACAGATACTTACAACATACCTTCTTTTATTTCTTAATTTTTACTCTTTTTTTCTATAATGTATATTTATTTACATTAATATGAAAGGGTAGAAGAATTTGAATGTAATCATGGCACCAGTTAGTGTATGAACTAAATGGATAATGTAATGAACATATCCAGTTTAATTATATTTCTAAATTTTATTAAGTTGAGGATTTAAGTAGACTAAATAACTTTTTTGTTGATATGTGTTTAATGATATTCTCTTGTTTAGTAGAATAGCAACACCTAAGTAGACTAACGAACATCATGGTATATGCTACTGGAGGGTAGATAGTGCTAAGGAATGTAATTATGTTGATGAAAGTTACCTTCTGAGATGGGTGATGAAATAGAGTACAAAGGGTATCAGTTTTTCTTTATCCAAAACCTATCTTTTGTTTTTGTAACATGAATTTTAATGCTTGTCCAAGAAGTTAGCCCATTATTATATATAGAATTATATGTGATGACATTCTCTCCAATTCCTAGCATATATCTTGCATTTTTTTTTTATCATAGATAGAGATGCATGTTGATGTTTGGGCATGCACTAGATTCCACCTTGCAGATTGTTCTCTTGCTAAAATTTTGGTGTAGGGTCAGGTATTCTTTGAGAAGGAAGAATTCCAAGGAAGTGTAAGCTTCTTGGTTGGGCTATAAATAACCTAAGCCATGTTTTCATCCACTATAGGAGGTGAGCATCAAAAAGGAAGCCTTCGATGTTTTCAAGTTATCAAAGGATTATGATGTAACCTTGATGTAATTTTTATTTGTATTAACTTTGTGGCCAATGAGCCAGGTCAACTTGGATATTTTAATTAGAATTTGGAAATGAATATATAATATGATTGATATTTAAATTAGACAAGTATTGCTATGATTGAAAATATCCACTTAAGTTATGTCTTTTTAAAATTTAAGTCACAATGTCATTTGCAATTTAATATTTAAGTAGTAATTAGAATGGGTTATTACAATGACTTTAACTAACCTGATGACATGTAAACAAAAGGATGATAAGAAATTCATTTATTTCATAGTGCAATATAAATTATTTATTTGCAAATAAACATTAGGATTCCTAATGTCGACCTCCAATGAATATTTATTTCTAATTTGTAGATGGAAATAGATAGTTTACACCTCTACCTGATACACTTCATAATACCATGTTGTAGTTCTTAGAGAAAAATATGATCTCCCTACATCTTGTTAGAGATCTTGATCCTGCTAAGTCTTTACCTCATAACTATAGTCCAAATTCCTATTTTCATTTTCATCGATAAAATGGACATGATACATAAAATTGCAAGAATCTTAAGCATATTTTGCAAGACCTCATTGATTCTAATCATATCCAAATTTGAGGTGTAAATGATCAAGGTAATGAGTCTATAGCTCCTCCTAATCAAAACTTGCAAATATTCACAAATCCTATGCCTAATAGTAGTATATCCTTTGTCAAAGCTAGTGAAACAATTAATGATATCATGACACAGATGATGAAAACATGAACAACCTTGCAGATAATTTGATTACATTTATTGATGCTAAACATCATAAGGGCCTAACTATGAAGCTACTTGATATTGCTTTCTAATAACAAGACATATTAAACATCCACCTGATGGTCCTCTTTACATTGTTGGAAGAATCAATGACAAGCCTATTGTTGATCATCAAATCTTGCACCTCTTCGGCAGTCTTATGGAAAATTTATCAAGTGGGGGAAAAATTACGTCTCACTGAATACCTCCAGGATTTTTATAGAAATTCAGCTCTTCTTTAGGGTTTTGAAATAAGGGGAGAAGGAAATGTAAACATAAAACATAAAAGGCAATGCACCAAAGCTTTTACAACATTTCAAACCCAAATTTAATTCCTATGAGTGATATAGATAGACACAGAGTGCAAAAACACTTCATTGTTGGAAAGAGAATGAACAACAAAGGCTAACTTCAAGCATAGTGCAGACTTTCAAATATTTCCGTAGGTGGTTTTCATTAAGGTCTGATCAAACACAAAGATTTTTTATGATTAACATAACAATATCTTAGAAATCACATGAACTCTTCCTCCTAATATAGCATAACACAATAAAATAACAACTTTTAGAAAATTAGAGAAGTTCAATGACATAGTCCATTTTTCCTAAGCTACTATTCTATCACACAAGCATACAACATTGAAATCCACTACCTAAACTACCTAGATATAGCTTTCAAGACACAATGTTTCATTCAAAATGATAGTATAAAGAAAGAAAGCTTGAAAAAGTCCATACATGCACAATCTCAACAAATTCTCCTCAATAGTTTATGCTTTCAAATATAAAATGAACTTTGAAATAGAGGTCAAATGTCAATCTAACAATAGTTTAAACCTTAATAGATATAACATGCCAAATTAAAGTAGTTCTACAAATTGCTTTTGAAAATAATTCTATAAACCCTAAGAAAAATAAAGAAACTTTTCTTAGAAAACAATCTATAACTTGCAATCCAACCCCTTATTGTGTCATTTATCTCCTTATATAGCCACCAAAAGAAGAAAGCACTACCTTAGTACAAAATTAATTACTACCAAATTTTGATACTTGATATCTTGTAATCTAATCATAGATCCTTGGTTATGCTGCAAAAATCTTTGCTCAATAATTCTTAGCTACAACATTAATGTGCTATAGATATTTAGCAAAGATAGAGGCTCATAGATAATCAAATCCTAGAAATAATATCCTAGAAAGAGGTCTAGTTCACCAATCACATCATCTTGAGGCACCAACTCAAAAATTCCATTCCAAAAAATCAAGAAAATAAAAGCTAGCAAGGTCTGACAAACTCCTGAAACATATTACTCAATAGGGGATGTAAACTGCCTGCAGGAAAGAGGTGACATGTCAACTAAGTGGAAACCTTTGAACTCATGAATATAGCTCCAAAGAAAATGCTTGATGAGCCAACATGTGTCCTAAAATTTCTCCTAAAAGGAAGACGAGAGATGAAATCCACACAGTCACCATGTGGCACATTGTGCACCTTTCTGAAAATTCTCCTTGAGCATAGGTGCACCTAAAACTAAAAACCTTTACAAAAGCCAAAAATTAAAATGACTAAGGAAAAATGCTTCACAGTTCTGGTGACTCATAAGGGTGTTCGCTTTGTGGAGATACAAATCTATGCCTCTAGTTCTCCTTTGGGTTTGATTAGAGTGACATCCTAAGCCTTCCAGTCTTCATCAGTTGGTAGGACAAGGATCTGAATGTGCTTGTATGATTGCTCAAGATAAACAATATCCTTAAAATAAATGCACCCCCATCTAGAAGAAAACACACCCAAGTGATAATAGAGTTGAGAAAGAGGATAGATCTCATACTCAACATCTTCAACTATAGACATGGCACTTGAACATGGAAATTTTGTTGAGGCCTGGATCTTACGATGGATTTCATCATTGACCTACTCCATTGTTAGTGCATTGTCATCTGATCAAAGAAGAGGAGGCAAAAAAAAATAACCAAGATGCCAAAGTCCTTGATTTCAATTACCTGCATATTTAGTACTATCTGACACTCTTTACATTTTTTCACAACCTTATAACAATTAATAATATCATTAGCTTTGATGGAGGAAATCTGTTGATCAAGAATCCCCACTCTTTCCAAGGTCTCGTCAGTGGTAATAAACAATTTGGAGATAAAACTTTGGAATTTGACAACTAGGATAAACATTTTTGCATGAAGTGATCAACCATTGGCCTGACCTTGGAATTTAGTTCTCGAAAATCCATTTGAAACTATAAGATGGGTCCTAAAACAACAACAGTAGCTAAGATCCACTCCCAATGCATAACTATCAACCTCTTCTTTATAGGGAGGGGTCTAGACCCTCGTACAACATACAACTCTTGGTTAAATTGAGCCTCTCTTTCCCTTGTATTTTCTTCCATTTGGCCTTTTACTTGAAGAGCATTTGCTAATTCAATACTTAGTCTCCCCACTTCTTGTCTTGAATCTTCTACTTCTACCTGGATCCTCTGAAGATCATTGGAGTTTCAAGAACAAACATCATTTAGTTCTCTCTTTAAATTTTCAATTTCAACATGAAGTTGAACTCACTCACTCTGAACATCTGCAAGCAATTTAGATGCATATCCTTGTTGACCTTGAATTTTCCTCACATAGGTCACTTCATCTTCTCTAGCTCAAATCTCATTTTGCAATCTTCTTACTATTTCTTTCACTTTGGATGAATCCACCTCACACTTCTTTAATCTCATATCCAACCTCTCATAGTCAGCATATACCACCTCTTTTGTGGCTTTGGTTGGGACCATTTTATCCCATGGGCAAGTTTCACTCAAGTCTAGACCCAGAACATGGATGTGACGAGGGAGAAAACCCAAGACACAGAAATAATGCAAACAACTATAAAACTTTATTATTATTCAATAATGAAAATATTACATGTAGAGGATCACAAATCCTCAAGCTCTGTGATACATGCAAGCTATAGAAGTTTCAGAAAAATTACAGAAGTTACAAAAAATCCCCCTTTTCACAGCAGGCGAACTCTTTCCCCAAAAAGCTATCGAAAACTTAGAAACTAGCCCATAAATAGCCCCTTTTTCAGTTTGGAGCCCAAAAAAACATTCGAGATAATATTTTTTGGTGATTTGGTGCCAAAAATTACAATTTTAAATTCAAACATTGAGTCCTAATTTGAAAATTGGCAATTTTCCAAAAATCGGCCAACTTCCGGAAGCCATAACTTTTGATCCAGGACTCCATTTTTCCAACCATTTGAACCATTGGAAAGGTCTCAGAGTGAAGAACATGATAAGAACTAGCACTATTGGTTTCAATGAGTTTTGGGCCCATACAAGACTGTTTAGTGCCTCAAATTGGACTTAGAAGGTTTTTAGGGCAAAAAGCAAAAACTGGAACTTGAATAAATTTCAAACCGTGAATGATCTTGACTTGATTATTTTTCCAAAGTGCTTATATTTCAATCATGAACCTTCCCATAAATTTTTATCTTCCCACGCCTTCAAATTCACACCTACTAAAAATAGCAGTTGAGTAGAAAATTAGTTCTAAAAGTTGGAAACTCTTATTTAATGAAAAGGGTATCTAGAAATGTAAAAAAATCTACAAAAAGAAAAAAATAGGAACATAAATGGAAATCATCTTTTTGGGTGATGAAATATTTCCCTCACACCACTAGATGCTCCTTCATTAGGATGTCATAATATTCCATCTGCATTTTCCCTTCTAGCTTTGGAACAAGTGACTTCATGGTGGTAATAAGCAGAGAGTTTTGCTCCTCATTAAACATTCTTTGATCTTCTTTGTAGTGGGATTCTAGCATTTTACTACTTTCTACTCTAGCCTTTTCCTATAGCTGGAGCAGATGAAGGGTTTGAGGGACATTCACTCTTTGTGCTATGATGTAAGCAACAAGGGGGGGCCCAAAAATGGTGATGGTACAGAAAACTTCGTATGTGTGAGCATGGGGAGATGCAACAGGCAGTGTGATCATGGAAAAGGGTGAAACACCAAATTGAGCAGGAGAAAAACCAATAGGGGTAGAAACCTAAATAGGCTGATGGAGAGGTTCCTTCCCTTTAGTGGATGGCCTTGGAGTAATAGGAAAAGTGGTGGCCTTTGTGGAAGTAATAGGGGCCCTTGATAGGGAAATTAATGACACAACAACGACTGAAACAAATAGCACTCCTTCAACACACAAGATAATCTCAGTGGATTCATTTTAAATAGCACGAGGTGCATTTAGAATTATTAGTTTGAGGTTCAAGGATGGAGGATTCCTTTCCATGAGAGGAGGTAAGGGGTTGACCAAGGATGTGGAAATAAGAAGGAGAGGGGGAGAAAAACTTACTTGAGCAGTGGCGGATGAAACATTTTGCAAGACAAACTCCACTTCTTCTTCTTCTTGGATCAGCACATCAAGAGCACCTAGATCTTAGATCCTTCTTAGTTTTGTATGACCAGAACTAGTACATTATGATCCCCTAGTTGTAGAGTCTCCCAAAACTTGACCTTTGACAGTTGTGGTGGATGATCTTGGAGACCATCGAGTCCTTTTTCCTTTATTTTGGGTACTGGAGGTAGACAGAGCTTATGAACCTGCTTGCCTATAATTTCTCTAGTTTTTTGATTCCCATGGCCTAGAAGCCTAAGGTGGGACACTTTCTTCATCAATTTCATGACTCATCTCAGGATTGTTATTGTCAGAATCAACCTCCTTGTCATATAAATCCTCAAACTCTTCATCAAGCAGAAAGTTGTTGAATGGGGCACCCAAACATCTCATTTCCTATTGGAACTTCTAGAAGTCAGAATTCTTTCTTTCTAACCAATCTCTTTTGTTCAATTACACATTAAGAGACTTACTGATTAGGATATTCCTTTGATACTCTACTTGTGGCTCATAGAAAATCAACCATTTTTGTTGCTCCTCTTGAATGTGAGCCAGGTCAATGTATACCTCCAGGATTTCTTGACCTAGGTTCCTTCTTCTTTGTAAATATCCCCTAACCTCATGTCTTAAATTGAAAAGCTCATTCAGGTTATAATCCTATTTTTTACAAATGAGGACCAAACCCAAAGCCACCAGTAAATTCATAATCCATCTTCGGCCTTCTGCTTAATCAGTATTACCCAACTCTTAGCAATCATGAGAGGAAGATCAAAAAGCTTTGTTTTGTTCCTTCCAGTGCCATAAACCCTATCAATGATAGATACTTGGTGGCATGCCTCCAACACAAAGATCCTGTCAACTACAGATATGGAGAGTCAAAAATCCTCCTAGGGAAAACCATGAAGCCTAAAAAACATGAGATCTTCACCCAAGAAATAATCCAATGGGATATGTGGATTCTTTATCCATCATACAACCTCCGAAGAGAAATGACCAATGGGGTGAGGGAACAAATCCTAGAGCATCGGCCATAGAAAATTATCCATAAATCAATAATAATATCCTGCCTTTGAAAGCATAGGGGTCCATATAGAAACTAGTTGGAGACAACCCTTGTCATCTAGTCTAGACACTGGTATATTTCTTCCCATCCACTCAAAATTTTGATGTAAAATCAAATGAACCAAAATAAAATAATACCTGAATTTGGAATTAGTATGGTAATTCTTCAATTTTTCTCTAATGTTCCAGGCTATTATCTTAGTAAAATCATAATACCTCAAAACATTTCTCTTTTGAGTTCAAGGCCTAGAGAAAACTCAAAAATTTTGACCACCTCATCATCATCAAGGCCATCAATGCAGGCCAACATTGAGAACATGGACTATGTATCCTTCTTAAATTTCTTGCATGAAAGGGGCCAACAAATTTTTCCTCTCTACGGCCTTTCATTTGTTTCATCCTCATATAAATTTGTTCGCCTAAACATGTCTTCCCCTAGGGCATAAAACCGCTCCTCATCAAAAAGCTCAGGACCCCAGCTCATAGGGAAGCATAACATATCCTATATAGCTTTGGTAGAAATGGTAACCTTGATCCCATAGCTCTCAATGGTCTCTCTATTTTCATTAAAACCTTTTGCACATGCATCAACTAGCTCTAGGCACGAATGCATAGGAGGAAGTATAAACTATGGAAAACCACTATTCCAGAGCTAAAACGCAAAATCCTTTGATGGTTCATATTTCAACATCCTCTGAAACACACCTCCCATAAGATTTTTAGGGTTGGTGGATAACTGAGGGTTGAAAAAATTGTTAGTGATGTCTAGCACCGCCTCTCATTGAATGTTCTTAGTAGGTTGGAACTTTCTACAATGCTCAAATGGTTGTTCCTTTGGCGTTGGGGCATTGGTGAACAAGAAACACCCAAAAATATCAGTGTAACCAAGCCCTCTATTTAAAATTAAAGCCTACTTTCCAAAGGTCAAGGCTTTCAACGTGGTTATATGAGAAAGTTGCAGATAGATTTGATTGGCCACTTTCCTTTTACTTCTTTATAAAAAAACTACTTTTGAGTGAAATTAATTCTCTTACCCATGCATGTAGTTAAGACTATGTCATTACTGCTAGTCCATTAAATGCTAACACTGGGGAAATACGTGTGAACATAAGATTTGTATCCCTTGGGAATGCCGAGAAAGCCATGAGAATGGAATTAGTACATTCTCCTTGCTGCCTCTTTCACAAATAAATTTGTTCCATGGAAAAAAATGTTTTTCATCATATGAAACATGTTGAGGTGATGCAAGGTACCCCTGAAAAGATGTGACCATTAATTTTTCATAGTTTTAGCATGTTAATCCATGTCTTTTCTAATTAGTAAGTTGGTTGGCATTGATGATGGCGAAGGACACATGTCAATAATCAACATATGAAATAATTTACTTCCCAGTCCCAAATTTATTTCTCAAATTATTCCATCTGATCCTCCATATGATTCATCTACCTTGCTTCATTCTATTCAAATGAAAAATTCTCATTGTTGTCTGGCCAGAAATATACATTCCATTGGTTGGGTTTCTGGTTCACCTTTTCTATATATAGCTATGCTACCTTTTGCAACATTCATTTGAACATATAGTCTCTTAAGTTAGCTAGCCCTCCACTTATTCACATTCTATTGTAATTTGTTACTTTATCAGAATGTCTGTTGGCCCTTGTACCCCTATTCAGCTCCCTCCATGGAGACTGCAACACTGCTTCATGGGAGAGATCACTAGTGACCGAATCAAGTACCTAGTGAAGAAATATGACCCCCTTGTCATGGTAGTGTTTAAGTGGGTAGTCAGTGTAGAATTCATTACCAATGGGAACCATCTTTGGAGCAACTGCAATGTGCTTTCCTGGTTCATGGCCTCACTGCTAGACCTGACTGTATCCTAGCCTATGATAATTGAGCTATGCTAGAAGATGTTTGACACTTCACTGATGGAGGGCCTTTGTGAGATAGTGAAAGTGGCCATCCCTTACATTGGTATTTTGAGTGCTTTTGACCTCCATAGGCACCTAGACTATGGGATAGACGTACCTTGGCTTCCCTTCCTAATTGATTTCTGCACCATGGATGTTGAGAAAATTGTTGCTCTTCTCAACCAATGGCCACTTTTCTACTACAAGAGTATGGTGTGGAGTAGGTTTGATGGATCTCCTAGAAGAATCACTTCAACTTTTTGGTATAGATTCAAGGAAAATAGAACCTAGGTCTGTGTTGTGTGGCCCGTGTGTGCTATGTGTTCACCCTCTTTTTGCATCCTGATAGATAAAGACAGTGAAAAAGACAAAGAAGAAGAAGAATAAGAAGAAGAAGAAGAAGAAGAAGAAGAAGACAAAGAAGAATAATAAGAAACCAATGATCCCTTTCCCTTTGACACAATGGCTCGAGGCTTGACTTTACTTCTTTTCACTCATTTCCTCCATTTCACTTCTTTTTACTCATTACTCCTTCTGGGTTTTTTTTCGAGAGATCCTCATGTTTAATTTGAGCCTCAGGCCATTCATTATATGAAAATTCTCAATGAATATAATATAATATGGCATTTTTTTTCTGTATTTCCTCTGGTTGTTTCTTTATTCTCAAAATTTTGAAATATTTACAATCTTTTTTACATATGGTACATAACTGTTAAAATTTTCAAAGAACTGTGCATTTTAATGGAAAATATTTAGATAAGTACCATTCATCAGTCCTTCTCCAGTGTTAAGGGATATGCTAGCTGTACTTCCATTCCACCATTTTTCTCAATCTTCAAGCCTTTCAATAGTTGTGAAGCAAGAATTTCTATAGAAATGGAGATTGCTATATTTTTTCCATACACCAACGTGTAAGGGGAGATATTTAAAATATGATTGGTAGTAATTTAGTTCACAAACAAAGTAGCTTGTAGATATTCATTCCAATCCTTTTGTCATTTTGACCCAATGCACTTGCTTAACTTAATTAGATTTTTGTTGGTTGATCTTGCTAACTTGTTTCCTAGTTGGTAATAACTTGATTAAACCTTTAGGAAAAACCTACATATGATAGAAAAATCAGACATTTCTGATTCCACAAAAACTAGGACATTGTCAGATATAACAATTTTGAGCTGACCAAACATAACTATTGACTTTCTAAGGAAATTGACAATTTTTCCTTTTGTGATGTATCCCCACATAATACCTTCAAAGCCTTTCAAGGTATTTGTATGGAATGCAATAGGATGCTCTTCATTGTATCCCTCATTCTTATATGTAAGAATAGGAACTATATTATGTCGACCACTTTTCTCATAGAGTAGAAATCCTTTGAAAAAACTTAGGGTAACTAGAATTGAGGTTTCAGAGAGGGCCATCTCTAGTTCATTGGAAGCTGTTGTTCCCTGGGAAGTCCACTCAAAATGTATTTTCTCTTTAAGTATCAAGGTGATTTATTGCATGGTGCTCATGACATTTTATATGAATCTAATGACAAAATTAATCTTCCCTAGAAAATATTGTAGCCCCTTTGTTGCTCAGAACTTTTTGGTATTTATGGTAGTTCCCCCCTTTGACACTAGGAATTCAACAAGGTTTCTTCAAGGTACTCTAAAGGCACATCTTATGGATTTAAATAAATCCCAAACTATTCGTATTTCTAGAAAAAAATTTCTAGATGATTAAAATGATCACCTTTTCATCTAGAAAAGACTGTTCAATCACCTACATCTATAAATAAAGTATATTTGATCAAACCTTCTAAAGAAATGTGTATTTCCCATTGAGAAGTTGTATTAGCATTAGAGAGTTCAAGAAAAATATTTGAATATGCAAATGTTTCCCACTTAGTGGTAAATTTCATCCTATGTTGGTTGGATTCCTTCACATAGACTTGATTGCATTTTGAAGAATTATCTAATAGGGAGAATGTCCCTGATCTAATTATAGTCCATAAAATCCACTCCATCAGTGGCATGGGGCATATGATATTTGATTTGAGCCACTTGGTGTGCTCCTGTGCCATTTTGTGCTCAACCTTTGAGTTGGTGAACCTTTGTTTCTATCAGACAGGCTTGGATTCTCTCACCAAATCAAGATACATTGAAGTATGCCTGATTTGTACCTTTTGAAATCATACCAGAAGCATAGATCTTTCAGCCTTCTCTTGTACTTGGAAAGAACTCCCCTCCCAACCTTTAGTTTTTTGTTGCTTTTGATGCCAAGTTCTTCATAACCCCCTAGATCCTCAAAAATATTTGTTTTTCATTCCTTGCATCTTTGGGAAAGTTTGTCTCTAATGGTGGATAGTCAGAAGCTCTTTGAATGTCGTCAATCATAACTTTCCAATTTAGATCATTTTCAGGAATTAAGGGTTGGCCAATGAATTTCATCATGCTTTGCTTCATCGGGTCATAAACTAGTTCAAATTATGGAGCAATAGAAACCATCCGATCGACAATACTATTTTGTGACTGAGGGACTACTTGTATGTTGAAAGCTTCAAAACTCTCGATGAGATCCCATATCCTATGAACATAATATTTCATCCTTGTATTCATTGTAGTTGTTTGTCCATGAATCTAGCTTACCACTAGTTTTGAATCTCCAAAATATTGTATCCTCCTTGTGCCTACCTACTCCACTAGAATCAACCGATGAGCCAGAGCTCCATACTCGGCCTTGGTGTTGGAGCATAAGAAGTGAAAATGGCAGGACCTATAGGTCTCTAATCCTATTTTATACACTAACTATACACCCACTCTAGAACTAGATTTTCATTTAGAACCATAAAAAAATATAAGGTCCATAATCGATAATCATCTGGGTCATTGGATTCATCTTGATCCTTGATTAGTTTTGAAAAACCTTGATCACTATCGAAAATCACGTAGGTTCCCAACCTTGTGGCATGGAAGTTATTGAATGGATCAAAATTAGTGAATTGGTTGAGCAACACCTCTTCTTCATGAATCTACCCGCTTGTATCCTCTTCTTCGTCTAGCATTTCCAAACAGTATCTCTCTTGCTGAGGGATAGAGCTATATACATCCCCAAAGCATAGTTTTGCATCATCCATAATATGTTTGGGATGCAAGGATTTAGACCGGATCTTCATATTTTCCCCATGCTTGGTTCTTAATATCAGGTGGGAGTAGTCAAGTGCTAGGTACCCACCAAGCTTGGTAGTGAAATCTCTTGATAGACATATTTCAAAGACTGATGGAATTTCTATCGCTACTACTTCTTGTGTAACTATTTTGCTTGGGAAGGAGAAAAGATTTAGAGACAAGTCCTTTATTTGACCAACAGTCAAAACCTTCTTCTCATCTAGTTGCATGTTCCCTTTTTCAAGAGGCTCATACTTAAGCTTCAAAGCATCTGCCACTTGTTTTGGCATAATAGTGGTGCTAGCCCTCAAATAAATCATATTATTATACAATAGTCGATCTCCTATTATAAGTGTTAAAAAGAAAGGCATGGGATTTTTTCTTCTAACCTCTTTCTCTTTTGTGTCACCCACATCATTTGAATAAGTTTTTTCTTTTGGAGCCTAAGGGAGCTACATGAATCTATCACATTTTCCTTGATTTTCTGGCCGAGTTGCATCTGTCCATGGGATTTGTTCTTCTTCTTTCAATTCTTCTTGAAGCCGCATTTTTTGTTCAAGAATTGATATGACATCCCACAATGATACATGGGCAGGTGCCTTCTTCAATTTCTCCACCATGTTAAGCCTTTTCAGCCTTTGGCTTGAATAGTGGTATTTCTCTTGTTTTTGGAAGAAATCATTCTGACATGACCGGGCTTCGTGTTTTATTTTTCTTAGCCTCCACTGATGACATATTCTGTGGTTGTAGAAAAGGTTGGACGATGGGAGATGAATCCAACCTTTTTTGTGGGATGGTTGATGTGGCAGAGGATGTGGCAAAGTTTGTTGTACGTACTCTCCCATGAGCCTTCCTTTTGATCTTGTGTTGTAATCCAACTACACTTCTGGAGCACCAATCATCAAATTTTCATTTGTAAACATAGTCTATTCCTCTTCAATCCATGAGAATAGAGCCTGGTCAGGTGCTATATCTAGCTCCTGCTCTAGGGACATCTCTTGCATCTATGCCCTAAAATTAGCATTCTCCATTTTTTATAATGCATATTCATGTGCATTCGAGGGCGTGGCCTTGCTTCCTTGTTCTGCTAATATCTATTGTATATTCCCTCTTGGGAAATTTTGGGTTATATGACTATCGCTACATAGGAAGAAACAAACATTTTTCATCTTTTTCCAAATTGTTCTAGCCTAGGACTAGCTCTTTATTCGAGCTATCTTTGACTATCTATAATGGCATGGTGGTCAGAACTATCTGGTTTGTGGATGTCGTTTGTTGACCTCCTCCTTTCGAGAATCCTTGATATGAATTTTATTGATAGGATGGTTTTTGTCCACCATAGGCTTGTGTGGTCTGCTTCAGAGGCGTCACTTGCTTTTGTTTGATAATGACCAACTCATTAGTGAAATTTTGTATTAGATCCTTCATGTCACTGATATCTACTTTCATCAATGAAAATCCTGACGTGCTTGCTTGAGTAGTGGGATGTGCCTTCATAGGTTGTGGAGTGACTAATGTTAATTGAGCCATGGGATTGTTTGAAATGGATTCTCCCTTTGAACCATTGAAGGTTTCTATAAAAACTAGCATCAAGGGTTCTGGAAAAAGCTTTCCAACATTGATCATACTATTTTTTGTGAGCACCACCACCTCATATATGTTAAGAAAAATATACGCTCCCATATATTTTATCATGACTACAATATTCAGGTTGAAGGCCTTCAGATAGAACATGAATTCTATGGCGGCCTAAGGTCGAGTAGTCACAGGGATCCTTTGCTAGGTCGTATGGAATTTGGTGTTAAATTTGCTCATAGCCTCATGAAGAGCTATTTTGATAGTAATCAGTTGTTGTAGCAACAAGGAGTGGTCTCCTTTCTCTGAGAAGCATTCGAACAGGTGTCCTCCAAGTTGGTCCTAGGAGATGATAGAACCCAAAGCCAAAGATCGATACCAACATTGGGATTTTCCTTTGAAAGAGGAAACTAGCAGTCTTAACATGATATTCTCCTCTGATATGTTATGTACGCTACATACTTCCACTATATCTTGAAGGTGTTCGGAATGGGTTTTGAAGTCTTCTCTAGAGAACTTTGGAATTGCCTTGAGGGCGTTAACGGGTATGGTAGGTCGTACGTCAGGGGGTGTGGGTGATTGTAGCAGACTACCACTATCCCATGTTACAATTTTTTTAAGAGTAAGGGGAGGGATGTTAGCCATAGAGAAAATATTCTTATGAATTGGATATATAGGTATTCTTGGTATATGTAGGATCATGATGGGCCAAAAAAGTGGCAATATGATGGGTATGCGGATGATGACATTTTTTTTACCCAAAATTGATGAAATGAAAATGGTTTTTAATGGATATTCTCAGCTTTCCACCAATATAAATTATGCTTTACTTTGAATTCAATAAGTAATTATTATTCATTTTCTATTCAAATTATGACTAAAGTCTTTATTGATAGGCTGATTGAAAAACATCTATAGCTTTCAAATGGTATCACATTTTTTGAATCCAAAACATGTGTCACATTATATGCTTCACATACTATAGGATTTAAAAAATAAAAAATAATTTTATGAAGTTTTGACCAAGTTAAGGTGGTCAGAAAACGAGTTTTTTATATTTTTTAAAAATTGTAATAAAAATTCATAATTAATTATTTACTTAGAAAAAAATTACAAAAAAACATGCATCACATTAGGACATGAGTCTTCTACTTATATATAAAATTTGATAAAATTTTTTTATCATTTTATTGTGGTTAGGGTGGTCAGACAAACACATACTTCTTATTTTTTCCCTGAAATTTAAGTACTACTGCATTGAAATTTCAAATTTTCACCAAACCTATTAGTTTTTATTTTTTAAACAAACCTATTAGTTTAGAAACTACATTGAATTTTCTACATATTCTATTCTAACATATTTTTTAAATAATATAGATAAATTATTCAAATTTTTATGTCAAGTTTCCTAACTCTAATTTTTTTGACTTTTTTGCCACTTAAGGGCCTATTTTTTCCATGATGATCTTGCACATACCCTTCTAATTTGGGAATTTAAACCTCTAGGTGGAGTAGATAAATGTCTAGATACTAGGCTCTTATGTCTTACTCAATTTCTCCTTACAAGTGATATAGAAGTTGTAAGTCTTCGACTCCTAGGGGTTGGGGTAGATAACTAAGAGTACTGGAAGTGACCTCTCAAAGATGCTTTTGTTTGGACTCTAGGGATGAAACTTCCAATTTTCTTCCTTAGCCTGATTCAAGAAATATTTCTAACTTCTAATCAGGTGATTGTAAAACTTCTTGTTGCATTGGGCATGCCAGAAAAAGAACTATTGATCATCAAATCTTGAGCCTCTTTGACAGTCTTATGGGAAATTCAATGAGTGGGGGACAAATTGCATCTCACTCAATACCTCTAGGATTTTTATAGAAAGTCAGATCTTCTTTGGGGTTTTGAGATAAGGGGAGGATGAAATTTTAACATAAAACATAAAATGCAATGCACCAGATATTTTACAACATTTCAAACCCAAATCATTTTTATGAGTGATATAAAGAGACACAAAAAACCACAACCCTTCATTGTTAGAATTTTAATGAACTAGAAAGTATAACTTCAAGCATAGTGTAAACTTTCAAATCTTTCTACAAGCAGTCTTTGTTAAGATCTGATCAAACATAAAGATTTATTATGATTAACAGAACAATATCTCAGAAATCCCATTAACTATTCCTCCTAATACAACATAGTACAAAAAAAAACAACTTTTAGAAAATCAGAGAATTCCAATGACATAGTCCAATTTTCTTAAGCTACTATTCTATCACACAAGTATACAACATAGAAATCCCCTACTTAAACTATCTAGATATAGCTTGCAAGACACAGGGTTTCATTGAGAATGATAGTATAAAGAAAGAAAGCTTGAAAAAGGCCATACATGCATAGTCTCAACAAATAATCCTCAATAGTTCATGCTTTTAAATATCAAATGAAATTTGAAATAGAGGTCGGATGCCAATCCAATAATATTTTGAACCTTAATAGATATAACATGGAAAATTAAAGTAGTTATGCAACTTATGAAAATAATTCTAAAAACCCTAAGAAAACTAAAGAAACTTTTCTTAGCAAAGAAACTATAACTTGGAATCCAACCCCTTATTGTGTCATCGCTCTCCTTATATAGCTACCAAAAGAAGAAAGCACCACCTCACAAAATAAGTAATTACTTCCAGATGTTGATACTCGATAGCTTGCAATCTAATCATAGATCCTTGGTTAGGCCACTAAGATCTTTGCTCAGTAATTCTTAGCTGCTGCATTAATGTCTTTTAGATATTTAGAAAAGATAGAGGATCGTAAATGATCAAATCCTAGAAATAACAACCTAGAAAGAGGTCTAGTTGACTGATCACATCATTCTAAGGCACCGAATGAAAACTTCCATTCCCAAAAAATAAGAAAATAAAATCTTGGAAGGTCTAAAAAAGTCCTGAAACATATTACTCCATAGGGGATGCAAACTGCTTGTGAAAAAGAGGTGACGTGTCAACTAGGTAGAAACCTCTGAGCTCATGAATATAGCTCCTAAGAAAATTCCTGACAAGTCAACATGTGTTCCAAACTTTCTCATGAAAGGAAGACGAGAGATGAAAGTTGTGTAGTCACCACATGGCACATTATGCAACTTTCCAAAAATTATGCTTGAACACAGGCGCACCAGAGACTAAAAACCTTTACAAAAGCCAAAAATGAAAATGACTAAGGCAAAACACTTCACACCTACCAATGGGATATTGACTGATCTTTTCTATGTAGATAATATGATCACTAAAGAATTCTTATTTATGCATAAGCTCTATCAAGATACATATTAAAAACTAAAAGAATGGATTAAAATACATAATGGTTTTTCTTTCCCTATAATTAGCTTGATAAATCTCCCTCTAAAGGTTGGACTAAAAACATTAAATATCTCATTCACCATCATCCCATCATCGGACTAATTTCATGTGAAGTTAGGCTATCCATGGCTTCGCTCCATGAATGTTATCCCATTGATTGTGCATAAATGTTTAAAGTTTCCATTTGGAAATGAGATATTTAAAGTGCATCATAGTGGATTTGATCTTGTGTCTTCCTATGTGAAATTTCATTGGACTTCTTTTGGCCTGAGCCTATTGAACCTATTAGACACCACGAAGACTTATTTTACAAAACCTATCAAAAGTTTAAGGCAAAACATATAGTAGAATTACCCCTTACCAATATGCATCAACCCATGATTGAGAAACCTATACTTGAAGAAATCATGATTGAACCAAAATACCTTCCAAATATCGAAGACTTTCCTATTATAAATCCTTCACCCACTTCATATAAGTGACCACGAGATAAACAAACAAATATTGTTGTGCCTCCTAAAGTCAAACAAGTTTACAAAGCCAAAGAGAAAGTAGTTGAACAACCTCCCACAATTCCTTCTATTCCTCCCTTAAGGGAAGAAAAGAAACCTATGGTTGATAAACCCACTCCTATATAGTAACAACTTGAAAATTTAATGAAAATAAATTGAAATGCTAGAGATCATAAGCATAGATGTCGTGCTATTTCTCATTCATTACAAGAAAAAGAAGAAAAAAATGACATGGAAAATAAAAATACAAAAATATCTCCCATAAGTCATGATGTCTCTTCACCCTCACTATAGCATAAACATGATCAAACTTCTATGGATATTGTCACTAGACCTCCCAATGTGATTAATCTGGATGATGACATTGATGTTGCTAAGATTGGTGAGGAAGCACATAATGAGATAAATAAAATGTTTTCATCTTTCATGAGCTTAAATGATGATCCTACTAATAAGAGTGTTGAACTTGGTGTGTTTCGTAGTTCAGCACTTGGCATTGTCCCTTTGGCTAGTTGTCCTCCTTCCACATATACTGAACAAGATTTTGATGTGCACAACCTACTATAGGTTGACTCACATGTGCCGTACTAGTATTTTTTTTTCTTTTCTTCATGTTCTTTATGTGATTGCATGTGCGTAATGTGATCCCTTTTAATATTTTACTTGATGTATCTCTCTCCCTTTATGTGCATTTCTCTATACAGTCTTCTCTATGTCATAAACATTTATCTTTTCTCTTCTCTTGTGTTTTCTCTTTTGGGATGATGCAAGGTGTTGAGACATTTAGGTCTCTTCCATGTTGACCAAAAATATTCTTATTTGTTTTCTCTCTATATGTGGCATTTCTTCATGTTCTGTGAGTATTTTGGGAATGATGGCGTTTCTAGCCTCTATAAAAAAATTCTAGAAAAGTTATACTGACCCCAAATCCACAGATCCCTTACACTTTTTGGGGGAAACCTCTTCTCCTTTCATGATGTAGTTTTATTTGGGAATATATGACTTGGCATATGGCTTTCTAAATAAGCTCTCATTTCTTCCTTATGGTTAGCACTGAATATTGGCTACTTTTAATTTGATTTCTCACAACTATGGTGTTAGAAATCGCTTTAAAGTGAGGTGATACATTAGCACTCATGTTTCACTATGTGATTTTCTTTATTCTTGTAATGCATCCTTTTCTTAGTGGTGTCATTGGGTTTGACATCCTTCGATAGCATGATATTTCTTAGCATACAACTTTCCTCTTAGTGGTGATGTTATATGTTGCATTCCCTAAGTTGCAATGCTCTTATCTTGGACTTGTCCTCTCTTGGAGACATTAGGCACAATTATCCCTAAGAAGAAAACCTTAGAAAAACTAAGAAATATAACTTTGAAAAAACCTATAATAGAATTATTATTCATAAGTGTTTAGCATTATACAACTTATTGACCTTGTGAAGATCGAAACCATCCCTAAATTCAAGACCACCTAGCATAACACACCTTTCTTGCCAATAGAGCCTTACCCATGTTCATAGGTGCTTAATATAATGTAATGTGTTAAGCCTTATGAAGCTTGAAACTAAAATGTGTGTGGTGCCCTATTGAAGTTATTAGGAGGATAGCTTTTATATGGTATGGTATCCTAATAAGATTCTCTCATTGGCCACCTTCACTGTGGGCTCATCTAATGGATGGCCTAAGGTTCCATTAGCCTAGAGTGAGCAAGTGTTTTGTTTGCATAGTGGACATCGAGTTCTTCTTTTGATGAGAATGATAGACAAACATGTTCCACATCACATTGGGATAGTCAAAGCTTGATCCTCCCTTTCCTAGACAAACACTCGTGTTCCACATTGCATTGGGATAGTCGAGGCTTGATCCACCCTTCCCTTCTCCTAGGCTTTGTTAGTGTATGATTGAGTATATTTTTCATTGTTGCATACTTATGTGTCTTGAATGTCTACTTTAGTGTGAGTTTGACATGGGGTCATACTCTCACTAAAGTGGGGGCTAAATTTAGTGTAGGAAAAACATCCCTTTTCACACTTAATTTGGGAACTAATATTAAATAAAATGAACCAAATTATGCCTTAATTTAGAGTTGTAATATGTATTTTACATATTCACATTAAGTTTAGGGCCTATTAATTAAAATAGACTTAATTTTGCTTTATTTATGTGTTGTAAGGTGTACATTTACACTTTCACACTAATCTAGGGCTTTATTAATTAATTGAGGTTAATTTTCCTTAATTGGCCCCTTTAATTCAAATCCAAGTCTAACTAATTATAATTTTTGAAGGATAAAACCCACCATTCATCAATGCCATAACATAACATTTAATATTGGAAAATGTCTGTCCTAGGTAAGTGACCTAGGACCCATTCTCCCAAGGGTGAATGGGTCCTCACTTAGGCCTGGGACCTCAATTTTGGGAATTAATGTGTATTCACATGTTGGCTTGTGTTATTTGAATTTTGGGAGTTAACATTAACATATGTATAAATAAGATGTCATTTCACTATGTTTCATCTAAGATTCTAAGAATTTCAAACTTCCTAGAAAATTTTCATGAGCACCTATAGCATTCTAGTGAACAAGTTCAAGAGTATATCAAGAGAATTTTCAAGGCATTCAAGGGGAAAATTATAGAATATTATTGTGCAATCAAGATTCCATTATCATGTCATAGTCTCCTTTCATCATGCATGTTATTTGAGCTAACATGTTGATGTAGTTCTCAAGATCCATTCAATCATTCAAAGGAATTATTTCAAATAAAGTTTCATGATCAATATCCACATCCATTGAAGTCATTTCATGCAAAGATCTACATTCCAAGGTTTAAACAAGGTTTTGGTGAGTTGTGACATTTCTTTTTTCATTCATCATTCCTTAATGCTATTTCATTTTATTACAATGTTTAATTACCAAAATGAGGTTAGACCAAGGAAAACCCCCATTCACCCTACAAAACAACATTTTTCTCTTTTGATGTGTGTTTACAGATTTTAGGTGGAAGATCTCTTAAAGAAGTAAGATTGAAAAGTTGTGAAAGTTGTCACCCTACTTTAAATTTCATGAAAAATAACCTACAAAATTTATTTCCATGTCTAACCATAACATTTGAGAATCTAGGAGTGCAAGCACAACAAAACAAAACCCATAAATAGATTTTCAAGAGCCCTAGCTAGGACCCATTTTCCATAGGAAAAATGAGCCCTTAGTTTTCTTTGGAAGGGAACTTTTTTGACTAGTAAACATCACTTTCCCATTATCATATATGCAATTTGACTATTAGTTCCATTATAATTGAGCTTAATCTATTAGATGCACTTTGTAGCATGCAATTGGGAGTTGATTTGCTATTTTTAATCTTTCTCCCCAAAGTGTTGTTTGACTCATAACCCATCATTAAATAAAAGGGAAATTTTCAAATTCATACATTGATTTGACTCACCTCAAGGTTGATAGTCATTTCATTGTTTGGATCTCATTTTCTAAATGAAATAGTGGAGAAAAGGGTTATTTACTATCATTTTGGTGAACTCCCTTTTAGTTTCAATCCCCCAAACACTATTTTTACCATGTTTAACTATCAAAAGTGGAAAATATGCTCATGGTAGACCACTATTGAACTTATAACCTCTTAAAATGAGGGTTATTGCCATCGTATGGTTTAGAATATAGAACACCTACTTTCAAGATATTCCACTTGAGGATAACTTTGGAGATCTCAATGAAAAAGAGAAAGAGATCATGCAATAGTGATGTCATAGGAGTTGAATGTAAACAAATAAGGGGATAACCACAATACTTAGAAAAGATAATGAAATGCAAGATGGAATGAAAAACCATAATATGATGCTAACTTGATTTAAATGACCTAGGAATGAAAGTAAGGAAAAATAGAAGGATGAAAGATAGAAGGTGTGCACCTGAAAATCTAGAAATGACTAGATGGAGGTTTGAAACAATATAAAATATACCTTTAATTCTCGACTAGGACTCATTCACCAAGCTAGGAAAATTAATCATATTCTGAAAATTGTGTGAGGATAGGAATCTGCCAAAAGGGTATTTGAATTTGCAAGAATCTAAAATTTGACTAGAACTAGGACTCATTCACCAAAGTGGAAAATCAGTCTAGTTAGGCTTTTTTGAAGCTTCAAATTCTAATCCTACTCTTCTCTATCTATTTTTTCCTTCTTGATTGGTTTATGAATCCAAAACCTTAATTTGCAACCTATAGATATTCTCCAATGTTCTTCAAGGCTTGATGACAACTTTGACAACTTTGAATGATTTGAAAACTTTTATCCAATCTTGGTCCTTAGGAAATATCAAACCTAGACCTTCCAATCACAACAAAGGAGAGGAAAAAAATGTTGTTGGGTTAGTAGATAGGGGTTTTCCTTGGTCAAACCCCTTCTTGGAAATCAATCCTTGAAATGAAATCAAATAATAATGTAGAATGATGAATGAACAAAGGACAAAGTTGCAACTCAACAAACCCTTGCAATAAAGTGTTGTAACTATGCTTGAGATGGCTTCAATGGATGTATATCTTGACTCTTGGTTGAAGGAGATTGATGTTGAATGAAATGCTTACTTGAATCACAAAATACCACACCACAATTGTTAGCTCCAAAAAAAAACATGATGCATGAAATCCTTAACATGATGTCTAAAATGCTTGATAATCTACTCTGAATGCTCTTGTGAACTCAACTTTTCTATTAACAATTATCTCACAAAAATTTTAGGTCAAAATGAAATAACCTTGTATTTATACTCAATTATGCAATAATTCCCAAAATTACAACTCTACAAGGTGAGACTAAATCTAGGAGGATAAAAATCCTACCAAAAATTTGAATTTATTTTGATTTTGAGCCACACACCGCCTATTTTCCCAAGGTGGTGAATAAGTCCCACTGTGCCTAAATTTTGGGAATTCAATTTAAAATTGCCGAGAAATGTGTGAAACCGTGTTCAGACTAAAATGATCTAGGTGGGACTCATTCACCCAAGGTTATGAATGAGTCCCAAACCACTAAATCTATTCCATTCAAGCTTGAAACACCTAAATTGTGATTGGGTGATGATTTGTGTTAGGATTATCCTTGAAAAGATACATTAAATGAGGCTTGTGGATGAAAAATAGGGCCAATTAAAGTATAAGCCCAATTATTAATGAGAAGCCTAGAAAAATGTGAAAGTGTGTGACAAAACTTTACAACAATCTAAATAAGGTATGATTAAGGTTAAAAAGAGGTTTATTAGGTTTAGTTATTTTATAAAACCTTAGAAAAATGTGAAAGTTTGTTTAAACACTTCACAACACTTTAGCAAGGTACCATTTAAATTCATTAGTTCGCAAGGGCCTAGCACTTAATGTGAATGTGTAAAACACATTGCAACACAAAATCAAGGCACTATTTAAGCTTAATTCACAAGGAGGGCCCAAACAAGAAAGAAAAAGTAGAACCTAGATAATTTTTTTGTTGCCACATCTAGCCCCCACTTTAGTGAGAGGATGAAATTGCTTCAAAGTCGCATTAAAGTAGCTAAACACACATCAATAGGGGTACAAGTGTAGTAATTATGGTAAGATAGGATGATAGAGATCAAAAGGGGTGATCAAGCCCATAGGATCAAGATCCCATGATGAACCAACATAGGCACAAAAGAACACACATGAGAATGATATAAGAGCATCAATAAAGCACAAGGATGCACTATTAAGGATGAAAGGAAAATGGTAAAAATTAAAAGATTCACATCAAGCTTCGATCATTTTTCCATTGCGATGTGGATCATATCTAGGTTGTTTGTCTAAAAAATTGCTTACTCACTATGATGCAATGGAACTTCAGGCTATCCATTGGGTGAGAAGTCTAAGAAGGTGAGAAACATACACTCATGGTTAGTAAGCACTCACACATACATTAGTGGCTATAGGGAAATTCATTCCTTAGTCAGGCTTCCCGCTCAAACCATACCAAAGTTATACCTCCTAATAACTTTGATAAGGCACAATGCAAAAAAAAAAATTAGCTTCACGAGACTAGCAAAAACTTTGTATTCTTGGAGCTCATGAAAAAATAGGATGGATCCATAGGTATGCAAGATCTGTTATGCAAGGTGGTCATATAACTAAAAAATTCAATAGAACATTCAAAGGAGTCATGCTTAGTCCATGTAAGGTATTTAACTTAGGGAACATTGTGCATAATGTCTCCAAGAGAGGACCAATCAAATAATTAAATATTTTCAACTTAGGGGATGCAATAAGTCACATCAAGCCACTAAGAGGAATGTAATATGCTAAGAGAGATCATGATCTTGAAGGACATCACACCCAATGTAATCAACAAAGCAAAAAAAACATCGTATAAAGTAAGAAGGCTGCACTATAAACCATGAAGAAGAAAAATGTAAATGAGTAATGCCAATGTATGCCCCCACTTTAAATAAATTACATTAAAGTAGCAAATGATAAATAAAAACAAATAAGACATGAGAGATAACTTGGAAAAACCTATGCCATAACTTGGAAAAACCTATGCCAAGTCATATGTTTCCAAGTAAATCTATGTCATGTGAAAGAAAATAAAAGTCTTGAAAGGTTCCCCCTAAAATCAAAAAACCAAACACATAAGGGATCTATGGATTTTGGGTTAGTATGTTCTTGCTACAATGCTTTTTAGAGTGGTTAAAACTATCATCATTCCCCAAATACACATAAAACTAGAAGAATGACACAAAGAGAGTGAAAACAAAGAAAGTCAACATGGAAGAAACATGAATGTCTCGACACCTTGCATCATCCCCAAAAGGAAAACATAAAATAGAGAAAAGATAAAGAAACTAAAAATATTTTGGGTCAACATAGAAGAGACATAAAATCTTGACACCTTGTGTCATCCCCAAAAGGAAAACACAAGACAAATGCAAAATAAAAAATAAGGAAAAAACATAAAAGATTTATGACATACAAAAGAATGAAGGTATAAATAGAGGAATTTCACAAAGAGAAAGAGAAAATAAAGCATAGTGTCATGGGGGATAACATCACACACATGAAATCACACAAAAGAAAAAAGAAAAGAAAAATAAAAGATTAGTAAGTCATATGAGAGTCAACCTAAAGCAGGTCGTTTGAATCCCAATCATGTTTATTGTATACTAAAGGTGGGCAACTAGTCAAAGAGATAATAGAAAGTGTCAAACTAGGGGAAGCACCAGGTTCAACATTCTTTTTAGGAGAATTATTGTTTAAGCTCATGGAAGAGAAAAACAATGTATTCAATTCATTATGCACCTCTTCATCAATTTTAGAAACTTCTTCATCGTCATCCAAGTTAATCACAATAGGAGGTAGAATGATAACTTCCATAGAAGAGTTCAACTCTTGTGTTTTTTGTGGGTATGTGTAGGATCATGATGGGCCAAAAAGTGGCGATATGATGGGTATGTGTAGGGTATGTGGTAGAAGACTTATTTTTACCCAAAATTGATGAAATGAAAAGGGTGTTTAAAGGATATTCTCAGCTTTCCACCAATATAAATTATGTTTTACTTTGAATTTAATAAATAATTATTATATTCATTTTCTATTTGAATTACGACTAAAGTCCTCATTAATAGGTTGATTGAAAAATATCTATAACTTTCAAATGGTATCACATTTTTTGAATAGGAAACATGTGTCACATTTTATGCTTCAAATACTATAGGATTAAAAAAAGAGGAATTTCATGAAGTTTTGACCAAGTTAAGGTGGTCAAACATACAAATTTTTATATTCTTTAAAAGTTGTAATAAAAAATCATAATTAATTGTTTACTTGGAAAAATAATAATATGCATCACATCGACATGATTCTCTACTTATATATAAAATATATTATAAAAAAATATTATCATTTTATTGTGGTTAGGGTGTTCTATTGCACACCTACTCTTATTTTCTCCCTAAAATTTAAGTACTATTGCATTAAAATTTCAAATTTCACCAAATAGATTTTTTTAAATAAACCTAGTAGTTTAGAAAGTACATTCAATTTGATATAGATTATATTCTTACATATTTTTGAAATAATATAGATAACTTATTTAAATTTTTACGTCAAGTTGTCTAGCTCTGATTTTTCTAATTTTTTTCCACTTAAGGGCCTATTTTTTCCATGATGACCTTGCACATACCCTTGTGTTGGATTGTCTTGTTTTTGGGTAGGGGTATATTCATCATGCATTGCTTCATTCAAGTTCATATTTTTATTTTATTTTTTTATTTCTTCATGTAACTTGCAAGAAAGGGCACTACGTCTACACTTACTCTCTCTAGCACCTTTGTTTCTTTTAGTCATGTTTTCAAGTTGTGTTTGCGTAGGAGTGGGTTGATCAACCATAGGTTTATTTTCTTCCCTAAGACAAGGAAAGGGAAGAACCATGAGAGGTTTGAATACTTTCTCTTTGACTTTGTATACTTCTTTTATTCTAGGAAGTGTGACAAGGTTGTTTTCATTGTCTCTTGGTCTTTTGTAGGAGGTAGGTGAGGTTTTTGGCTTAGGTTAGTCTTGGTTGTTTGGAATTTCTTTAGGTTTAGTCCTAGTTTCATCTAGGATGGTAGGATCGGTGGTGGGTGGAGTCATGTTTTAGAGGGATAATTCTACTATTTTCTTTTACTTGAAATTTTGATAGGATAGGAAAAATAAGTCTTATCATGGTTTTGTATGATCTATAGGCTCGGGCCAAAATAAACATAAGGAAAAATTACCCTTAGAGGACAACAAGTTAAAGCCACTATGATGGATGGTTAAAAATTCATCGTCAAATGGAAACCTTAAGCATTTATGCACAATTAAAGGGACAACTTTCATGGAGAAAAGCCATGGATAGCCTAGCTTCACATGAAATTGGTCTGATTGCAAGATGATGCAGAATGAAACATCTAATATTTTTGGTCCTATTTGTAAAGGAAGAGTGATCGATCCCATTGTAGGGAAAGCAAAACCATTGTGTTTCTTGATCCATGCTTTTGATTTATCATATATATATTGATCGATCTCATGCAGAAGTAAGAATTCCTAAATGGTCACATTCTCTCCACATGCAGGATCTATTAGTATCCCATTGTGGGCTTGTCATAGATATAGTTGATTATGTAAAGAGGACCATCAGGCACAAGTTTAAGTATATCCTTAGATGCGAAAGAAATTTCAAGAGGATTCTTAGTTCTACCCTTATGAGGAATGATGTCTATCACTACTAACATGTCATCCATAAGATCATTTTCTATAGAATCATGTTCAATAGAATCATTGTTATCATCATTTTTATCAATATTCATCACATCATTTTTTGTAGTTTCACTGGCTTTGATAAATGAAATACTATGTTTTGGCATGGTGTTGATAAATATTTTCAAGTTTTGGTTAGGAGGGGAAACATACTTATTGCTTTGATCACTAACACCTGCAACGAAAAGACAACCAAAATCAATGAGGTCTTGTATAAGACGTTTAAGATGCTTGGAATGTTCTGTGTCATGTCCATTTTTTTGTGATAATGGAAATAAGCATTTGATCTAAATCTTGAGCATAATTTCTTATTAACATCAAGTGTTTCGATGGGAGGAAAGGTAATCATTTTATGTTCTAAAAGTTGGTACATTGTGTTATGAAGGGTATTGGGTAAGGGAGTGAATTGTCTTTTCAGGTGCCATAGCCAAAGGGTATCGTGGCTTTAACAATAGCTTCTTGGTTATTGGCATTCTGATTTGTTTTTTGAAGGGGATTAAATTGAAGGAACCCTTTTTTCTATTTTCTAAAAGGGTGGGAATTTTTTTGGTTTATGGGCTCATATTTTTCAGTTCGACTAGAAGTGGATTTTGTATTGCGACTACTAACTAAATTTTGATAATCACGGGGGGAAATACACAAGTGCATAAAGGAGGGAAATTTCATTATGGTAAGCTTATCTTATATCTTGCTTTGAAAATTTTCTATGAACATCTTTTGAAGGTGAGGATTGGGAACCTTGACATCGATTTGGGAATAAAGCGATTGGTAGTGTGAGATAAATTAAGTTATCTTTTCTTCTTCTTTTTTCTTATATCTCATCAAGTCATCCAAGGTCATCTTACGAGTCATATGTACTTGAAAGTGGTTAAAAAATTCCTCAACAAGTTCATTGAATGAACAAATTGAATTGTTCAATAAAGAATAAAATCACTCCAAGACAGTATCCTTCAAGGACCTAGGGAAAAGTTTAGCCAAGAGTTTATCATCAAGGATAAAGTCACTACATAAGGTAGTATAAGCATTAACATGGTTGGAAGGATCTCCTTTTCCTCCATATTTCTCAAATCTAGGCACCTCTACACCTTGTGGCATTGGTGTTCACAATATCTCTAAGGAAAATTGACTATTTTTAACACAATATGTAGGTGGGCCTTTTTGATTTTGGTTGATTGTGGAAACTTAATTTTGAAGGGATGAAATAGTTTGGAAGAGTTTATTTATGAGAGGGTCATTTCTTGTTTCATGATATGGAAATGAAAATGGCGAAGGGGTTTATGTGTTCAAAGGAAAAGTCAATGGAATGCTTATAGGTGGTAAAGTGGTAGGAGATATGACATGTGATTCCACAAAGGAACTAGGAAATACCCAACGAAGGAATCACATTACTAGTCAGTTGCATTGTTGTTGTGACTTGAGGGTTTGTATAGCTAGGAATTGAGGCAATTGTTGTGGGAGGAGGAATTTTAGTTCCTCCTTGACTTGTGACATTTCTTGTAGGTAAAGTAAAAATAGTAGTTGAAGTGAGATGTTTTCCAATGATTTGAACTATTTTTTTCACAAGGTAAAGGCCATCTTCACTTTCAAGCATGTGGTGAATGTTATCTATAATAGGGATGGAAGTAGTTGAAATGTTGTCATTTTAACTTGATGTTGTAGATTAGCTAGGTCCTCATGAATTTGAATTATGTTTTCTTGTGATACATTATCAATCCTTGTTTCAACTTACATTGCACTACTTGAAGGAAAGGATTTGTTAAGGGTATGACCCATACCTAGTGTACTAGTGTCAATACTAGTTATGAAAGAGCTAGACAATGCAAGATCCACAACAATTGTGTTATTGCGGGATGACATGAGTCTTGAAATTTGTCTCACTACAATATTAGCAATAGGAAAAAATACTCATACACGGGCTAGTAAGTGCAATATGAATGCAAATGCAATGTAAGCTAAGAACAATGAAATGATTATAATAGAAATTCTAGAAACTAAAACATAAAGGTGGTAATAGAAAATAAAAACTCAAAAACAAAGCCCTAAGTGGAAGAAAATGCAATTCAGAATATGCAAAGGGATTGATTTTCCCAAGGTGGCGAATGAGTCCTAGTAGGGGATTTTTTCAAAAGTTTCAAAAGTTTTTAATGGAACTTTATGCTTTTTATGTTTTACGATCTGTATCTTGGATGCAAATGCAGATTTTGTTTGATTTTCAATGAAATTAAATACAAAAATGAAAAATATATGAGCTTTCACTAATAAAAAATTAGAAACCCTAGAATGTAAATTAACTAATCCAAACTCTAATGCAATGTTAATGTAAGCCAAATCTAAGATGATGATGTAGTCCAAATCAGAATTTTAATGTTCTAAATGTAGGTTCACCAAAATGCAACCTATTAAAATGGGGGTTATGAAGGGCTATCATATGGTTTAGAACATAGAGCAAACCCACTTTCAAGATATTCTACTCAAGGATAACCCAATAGATATCAATGCAAAAGAGAAAGAGATCTTGCAATAGGGTTGTCCTGGGAGCTAAATGTAAACAAATAAGGGGTTCACCACCAAGCTTAGACTTGGAAAAGACAATTAAATGCAAGATGAAATACAAAAACCTAATATGATGCAAAATTTATTCTAATGAGCTAGACATGCAAGGCAAAACAAACGGATGCAAGATAGAAGGTGTGCACCTTGAAATCTAGAAATGACTAGATGGAGGTCTAAATTAATGGAAAATATGCTTTTAATGTTTAATAGGACTCATTCGCCAATTTGGATGAATAAGTCTAGATTGTGGAAAATTGTGTAGGTACAAGAATCTACCAAAAGGGTATCTGAATCTACAAGAATCTAAAATTTGATTGGAACTCATGGGACTCATTTGCTAGAAATGATGAATCAGTCTAGTTAGGATTTTCTAAAGCTTCAAAGTATGATCTTACTCTTCTCTATCTATTTTATCCTTTCTAATTGATTTTTGAATCTAAAACCTTGATTTGCGAACTATAGGTCTTCTCCAATGTTCTTCAATGCTTAATGACAACTTTGACAACATTGAATGATTTGACAACTTTTCTCCAATATTTCTCCTTAAGAAATCTACAACCTGTACATGCAAATCACATACAAAGGATAGGAAAAAAAATGTCATTGTGTTAGTGCATAGGGGTTTTCCTTAGTCAAACCCCTTGTTGGAAATCAATCCTTGAAATAAAATCAAATAATAATGAAGAATGGTGAATGAACAAAGGAAAATGTTGTAACTCACCAAACCCTTGCAATAAAGTGTTGCAACTATGATTGCGATGGCTCTAATGAATGTATATCTTGAATCTTACTTGAAGAAGATAGATCTTGAATGAAATGATTACTTGAATTACATAATCCAACACCACAATTATTATCTCCAAAAAAAACATGATGCATGAAATACTTGACATGATGATTCATGTTGGAATGTTACTCTAAATTTTTTGATAATCTGCTATTGAATTCTCTTCAAAACACTTGAATGCTCTTGTGAACTCAAATTTTCTATTAGGAATGCTCTCACAAAAGTCTTAGGTTAAAATAAATGAAAGAACCTTGTATTTATAATCAATTATGCAATAATTCTTGAAATCTCAACACTACAAGCTGACATCAGATCTAGGATGATAAAATCCTACAAAAATTTTGAATTAATTTTAATTTTGAGCCACACGGGACTCATTTTCCCAAGGTGGTGAATGAATCCCACAAGGCCTAAATTTTGGGACCAATTTTAAATTTTCTTAGAAATGTGTGAAACCGGGTTCAAGACCAAAAGATGCATTAAATGAGACTTGTGGGTGAAAAATGGAGCCAATTAAAGCATAAGGAATCCCAATTATTAATGAGAAGCCTAGAAAAATGTGAAAGTGTGTTACAACACTTTACAACACTCTAAATAATACATGGTTAAGGTTAAAAAGATGTTTATTAGGTTTAGTTATTTGATAAAACCTTAGAAAAGTGTGAAAGTGTGTTATAACACTTCACAAAACTTTAGCAAGGTACCATTTAAATTCATTAGTTTGCAAGTGTCCAAGACTTAATGTGAATGTGTAAAACACATTTCAACACTAAATGAAGGCACTATTTAAGCTTAATTCACAATGAGGGCCCAAACAAGTAAGGAAAAGTGGAAGGGATACTATTTTTGTTTCCTTAGAATCCATGGTAGAAAATAGTGTCATAGAGGCTCTTTTTGAAGCTTCTTATTTGTCATTGGTGTGAGGAATAAGCTACAAGAATTCTAGGAGTTTTATTAAACAATATGAAATAAAATGACACAAAATCCTTTAGGTTAGTTGCTTCATGTGGAACATGTTCTATGAAGCTAGCTTTCTCTAAGTTCATAGTTAAATGGATGTGTTCTCTTCTCAATTAATAGATTATGTGTCATATCTCCTAGAATAATATTATGTACAATACTCTAATAAAGGGGTCCACTATAATGTAAGGAACATTTACAAGACCCTTGATTAGATTCATGAGATGGTATGTAAGAGGATAATGAAAATGCATGAGACCAGGACTCATTGTGAAAGATAGCACATGTAGAATAAGAAGAATCAAAGAAGATACAAGAAAGAGGAATATGTAAGGTTTTGAGTGTTTTTGCTACCTTTAGCAGTGGTATGAACATGTGGATAGAAAATTTCAACCAAGAACTATTCTAAGGTTTTTCAACAATAGCAACTACTCGAGAGGATGCACTGTTTTTATTTGATTAGGAAATGAAGTATCTATAGGAGTTTATAGATGAATATGGTTAACTAGAGTCATAAAAAGTGATACACAATGATGAAAGTGAAGATTAAAATACTTCTAGAAACTAAGAATAGGATTCGTGACCTTTCAGTTCAAGAAAATATTGAAAACCAAGGATACATATGTTATTAACTTGACGCGAAAGCTGAAATTCTAGGCTATGAATGAAAAAGGTGAGTAAACTCCTTTATAAGATGATGCATCCCTTAAAGAAAAAGATAGAGCATTGTGCATAAAGACTATGAAGATGATAGTTTTGTTTGAAACCCCTATGGATTTTTCCTTATTTAAAATTATAGATGAATAGAAGGTTAATCAAGTAGAGTAACGATGGAAGGAATTCCAAACAACAAAATCTATGTGGAAGGTTGTCAAGATGAAGGCTTTTAGAAAAAAATGAGAATATAACAGAATCTTTAACTACTATTATATATTTATAGTTTATAGTAAACCCAAAAAGGAGCTTCACACATTTCTTAATAATGAAAGTGAAGGGGAAATATTAGAAAAAGCATTTTCAAAGCTTTGAAATATGATAAACGGGAAATTGAAAGTTTAATGTGTACACAATAACTCTATTATGGTGCTTATTTATGGTCCCATATTTCAATTGAGTGAACTTATAACTGGTCTTGGTGTTCAAGACTTGGCACCCATGAGCTTGGGTCTATCTCATATATTTTTTAGATTCTTTGGAAAAAGAGCTACTCAAAGCAATGTCTTGTATATAGTAGGCCATACTCTCATACTCAAGATTTATTTCAAAAATACAAAAAGGATGTGATGTACTAGAGAAAAATTAAGTGAGAGGAATTTGGATAGTCAGAATGACTATATTAATATCTTATAAATGTGAACCTAAGGAAAGAACATTCCTTGTTGATTTCATGGCACTCAAGTGTGGTAGTCATTTCGAACTCAAAAAATTAATCAATTATTCTTTAAAGGGAATTGAGAATTCTTCATTGTAAAAAACAAAAAAAGGTTGAAGAAGGGAAGAAACGAGGCATTAAAATGACAAATCTTCAATTCCTGGTAAGTGAAATACAATGACATTTGAAAGATGGTAGGATAGCCACTTTAAATAAGTGACTTGACATCACCATATAATATAAATATAGGTAAATCAAATTTAATGGTTTTTTTATGAATAGTCATAAAAAAAATATGGCATACTTCATGATAATCCTTATTTTCATTTTGATAGCAGTCATTTGAAGCCTCGACTAAAAATTGTGTGATCTTATTAGAGAAGACTTGACTATATTTTTTGATGGACTGCTAGATATACTTGGTGAATTTATTCTTACATGAGTCCTAAACATGTTCTATGGATGTTGGAATATGTTACTCCTACAAATGTTGTATTTACAAACCTTTCTCCCTCTTTTGGAGAGCTAGTGTCTAGAGAATAACAATTGGAATGAGATTAATTACAAGTACTTTCTGAAAGTGTTGCATTTTATGGGGAACCAACCCTCTTTGTAGGTTGATCTTGACCATCTAATCCTACACTCAAGGAGATCATACCATGTTTCATGAGGTGGCTAAGTGATTTCATCAACTCAACAAGGGTATACACTTTCATGACAACAATAGTATTTCAATAGTCCTACATGTCTATTGTTATTTTGTTGGTCTTGTATGCCCTTTTTTGTTTCCTTAATCTTATTTTTATGTGCTAAAACTTTCAGGATCAAGTCCCTTTTCCTTCTTTTATAATAAAAGGCATTCCAACAACACTTGTGTACTTGTAAAAAATTATATGAAATCACTAGCTCATACCTCCAATATATAAGCAAGGAGAGTGGCTAAAATTGAGAATGGTCTTACAAAAATCATTGTATCATGTAAAACAACTAAGTGCACCTTGGAGAGAATAGTATAATAATAATAAATATACTTTATGAAATGAAATTAGAATCACATGGTCTTAATCAATGAATGTCCAAATGCGAAACATATCTACAAAGGTGTATTTGACCAATAACTCCCTAATGGCTCACATCCTAAGTATCATACTCCATTTGGAGTTCACTAACTCATGTTGGCACCATCCACTATGAAAATATTATCTATATATTTATGAAGTTGCTATGAATGAGAAATTTCCATAATTAAATTTAAATTTGATTGGAACTACTATTGTATTGCTCCACATCCTTCATGAATGCATATGGTAGCTAATACTAAACTATAGAGGAATATATGTCCAAATTATGTATCCACTAAAACTAAGAATCCAAGAGCATATTTTAACACTTGTGAGATCAATAACATATATATGTGATTATGAGGTAAATGATAACCCAATTCTAATATTACCAGATTTTCACCTACAGGCTCAATGAATAAGATCCATCTATGTTACATTTAGTTATACAAGTGAAAAATTTTTACAAGATTACAAGAACGCAAAATTATTACATTCATACAAGTGAATGCAACATAAAATATTTTACAATCTTTTTGAAAATGCAATCTTTATTGAATGTAATTAGATACATGGGTCTCACACAACAAACCATGAGATTAAATTTTACTTGATACAAATAAAGACAAATTAATACATGAATAAATAAAGGAAAATAAATGTGCATGTAAGAGGGATGACTAATAATTTCTGAATGACTAGTTAGTGCTTGTCTCGCTTTGGTGTTGTCCTCATTGCTTGTCCTTCCTAATTTCCACGCACTTATGTTCCTGCAGTAGTCAAGGAATGTATTAGAGTTGTACTCTAAGCAATGAAGGGTTATAACCATACATGATCATTTATATCATCCACCTATCCATGTATTAACTCATCTCCATGTGTATTAAAGATGAATGTGTTGGAACTGTAAAATTCTAAAAAATTTACAAGATGTTTCATACCCCTGAGTTTCTAAAATAATCCTCACCATATGCACACGGCCTCTCTGCATAAAATTTTTCTCATACTTTTCTCTATAGTTCTAAAAAATCCACCAAAACTTGAGTATTTCATATTTACTTTCCTATCGGCATGAGATTATCAGGGTCTCCCCGATCCATATTGCATTTTCTACTGATGTACATTTGTTGCAAATTATCGGCAAGAGCTCAGGGATGTCACACCGATTGGAATTTATCTACAAGCATCTATTGACAGGATGGCTATCATCAGTATGTGGTCTCACCGAATATATTATGTCTTACTGACTAGTGCACTAAAGGACTTATCGACCAGGCTAATTGGTAGTGGATTGAAGTCATAGCGAAATCATATTGCCTTACCAATCGACAAACAGAACGAGCAAACACTTCGGCCAAACAAAACATATTCGGTATGTTGTCTCACCGATTAGGTTGTGTCTTACTGATTGCCGATAAAGATATACATATCGGTAAGATTCAAGGATTATCGAAGTAAGCTTTCAGCGAGTGGCCCCAGTCTCATCGACAATGTGAATGAGTCCTATCAAAGGTTATCAAGGTAAGGTTATACAGTCTTGCCGATTTGAATGTCGCATCGATAAAGATTTGCATCGGCGAGAGAAAAGTCATCGGCATGAGTTCCACCGAATATGAAAGTCACACCGATGAAATACTTTGGGGAGAGTCTCATCGAATAAAATATATTGGAGAAATAGGTTCGGCGAGACAATTGGCATCGGTAGGAGTCTTTTCGAGTTTTCAGGGTCTTGCCAATAGAAATCATTTCATCGGTAAGATTATTTTCATCAGCAAGAAATATGAAGGTCGCGCTGAAATGTGGATTCATTTGCGAAAGTGTAGTTATGTCTCAGCGATAAGAAAGATACCATGGGTGCATCTCGGTAAGACATAATGAAGTCTATGAAACATCTCCCTGACTCAAAAATTGTCACAGCGATACACAAAACTAAAGCGATAGCCATCGGTGAAACTTGAAGGTTTCGGGGAGACTACGGGATGTTTTGACAAGTGTTTGGCACATGTTAAATGAAACCCGAATACAGTTGCTCATCGACATGTGATTACGAAGTGATGTGTCTTTTCAAATGCAAATATATAAATATCCATTATTGTAAATGAAGACATTAGATATTAGAGATAAAATATTAGATATATAGTAGATAGGTCAAAAATGGATTTAGTAGAATAAAATTTTTAGAACAGAGACTATGATGCATGACTTCAAAATGGAGATATCAATAAAAATCAGTTGATGTGGCACTTTGTTTCTGGTGTCAATTGTCTATTGTGCTTATTGAAATTATTACTAAGTTGTCTCCATGATTGATGCTTTATGGTTGTTTAAATTGATATAATAAGTTTATATTCAGTTTATCAGTGCACATTTTTTGTATCTATGTGGTTGATTGATCGGTTCTTTCAAGAAAAGATTAAATCCTTTTCATTGATCACAGTAATCAAGGAAATTCATCTAGATCATTAAGAAGAGCTTAGTAATCATAGTCTTGCATGTTTCTACAAGTTATAAACAAAACATATGCCAAACAATTTGAGTGTTCTCTAGAAATAATTTGCCCATTTCTATTTCATTTGACTCTGCATACCCAATAAGGCACTAGTTTATGCATTTCTCACCATTTAGATTCATTCATTTTCTTTACATCTATTAACTGAACATATTAGGATTTAGCTTTGAATATTGCTATAAAATTTATACCAAATTTAGTTTTATTTGTCCACTCCCATCTACCATTGTGGGAAAAAAAAATTCAAGAGAGATAAGCAAATTAAGTCTGCTCCATTCATACAGGTACACCTGCCTAGGTCTAACAGCACCTGAAGAGTAGAAGGTTCAATTCATTTGGCCTTGTCTGTTACCCTGAAATGTTGTGAAAGCTTGGCAACCTTTCATAGTTCAAACCTACATTTTTGAGAGCTAACAAATTGGTGACTCTACTAAGGACAAACATCAGAATATCTAGTTGAAGACCATCATATAGAGTCATTGAAGAAATATTTATAATTTGAAAAGTTTTAGAAAAAGTGATTCCGCTGGGGAGAAGATCAAAAATAGTTATTTCAAAAGAATCATTTTCCTACTCTTGGAAAAGTAGGTGGTGACTATGGAAAAAACTTGTTGAAGAATGGAATTTGTGTATGGAACAAAAGAATATTTTGAGTTCAGCAACAGTTGATAAGAGGAATTGAAGAATTGAAAAATAAAAAGCTGTAACACAAATACAGGGAGGAATTGGGCTCCTCAAGTGCCTCGTGATACAATTGGAAATTTCTACAATGGAGGCGATTCACTTCATGCACAACAAAAAAATTATTTATCACATCCATCAAAGCAAGTAAATGCTTATCCAGTCCCTCCTGGACAAAGATTGGTAAGTTATCAAGATTTTCAATGTGATCAATGTCAAATACAATACAACTCCAGCCCTCTTGGACACATCAGTCAGAATCTGCAGCAAGGTACATCTTGGAACCAACAATCTGAAAATGATGAATGTGTCAAAAGTCTTTGGAGGGCCCTTCTTGCAATAAGAAGAAATAGAGGAGAATCTGGGCATTCTTTGATTTGTAGAATGTTAGAAGTTGCATGCAAATGCCTACAAATTATAGGCTCCATGGACCCAAGTTTATTGATTAGTTCATGAGAGTATATTGGCCCAATTCAATTCATTGGCCTAAGTCACTAAAACTGGTCACTTTTGACCAAGTGAATGTGCTGATTGATATCATAGATAAGGAAAGGGATGAGGATAATTGTGACATCATTGATGAAGATAGAGACATTGAACAGATGATGCAACCAATAGAAGATGATACATGTGCAGGTAAAAGCAATTCCTATGATAGCATGCATGACGAAGACAAAGATATTGAAATTCTTTCCTACATAACAGATTATGATAGGTAAAGCAGTGTGTGTTATGAGGGATCCAATGATTATTCAAATTATGAAGATGGACTTGTGGATTCTGATTTACAACAAGGTGATTCTTGTAGTTCTTGTGGTGATCAAGAGGAAGAAGCAATGAACAATGCAGGTCCATTTGGCAGTGAACAAGTAATACCTCCAACTGCAGTTGAAAGACATGAAGACACATTTGATGAAGAAAAGGTTTTTACATCTGAAAATGGTTTACAAAATTTTTCAAACCCATTGTATGATGAAGAGTTAAAAGAAGATTAGATGATATTTTGGCAAGGTGTTCCCAAGAATGAATTTCAGGTATTTTCAAATCCACTTTATGGTAAAGAGGAGATATTTTCAGACAAGCAAAATGATGGAATAAATGATTGCACTGGTAATGTTTCTAATTTTTCATTCTTTGAGGATCTTGGACCTCTTTTTGATGATGATAAAAGTGAAGAATATGACTATGGTGATGTAAATTAAGAAACATGCTCACTTAGCAGTGAGCAAATTTCAGACTTGCCAACTCTTGAATTCTAGAGATGTGTACACAAAGATGATTCTAAAGTTTTGTGCCCAGCTTACATTTGTCTTGACAATGAAATTTCTTTGTGCAATGATTCATATGAATCCTAGTGCATTTCCCAAAATGATGGAGAAACCTTTGGAGTTGATCAAAAATCAGTATCCATTCAAGAGGAGGTATGTGATTTTGAAAATTTTAACTCATGTGGAGAAGACATTTATTTGTATACCAAGGATGATAAAATTATGGCATTGATTGGTTCATATATGCATGATATTGAAGATATGAGTCATAATCAAGTGTTGTTTCCAAATGGTAATACCAAAGAGGTGCAAAAGGTTTCAAATTTGTTTGTCTCAAACAGTGTTGATATGGCATAATTTTTTGATTCTCAAGAGAAGCACTATGAGGGTGAAATTTTAGTACAGCTGGGAGAATGTTTTATAATTCATAACAGTGAGAAAGATAATGAGAAATTTTGCATTGAATATGCATGTACTTTGTATGTTAAAGATAACAGAGATTTGTCCCATGATGATGGAAAATTTGAATTACAGAATGGTGAAGGGAATTTAGACCAAGTTGAGCATGACAATCCTCTAAAAACTTTCAATAACAGTGACAGGGAAGATTGCATGAATGTTTTCAAGAAGAATCTAATGAACTCAAGGAAAAACCAGGTTCTTGACAAAGGAAAGTATGGGCCTATCTTTTGGATGGCCTTGAACCATCATTTATGGTTTGAATTTTAGATCGTAACAGCTCAGAATAGATGAAGTTGAAACATAGAGGATTAAGGGTTGCCAGTGCATGGACAACTCTTGATAATCCTCTTTAAAATTATTTTCCATGCACAATAGTTTATGGTTTTTGTTCATCTCCATTTTGCATTCATTTCCATTTCCATTTATTCCATTTTTCTCACCGATTCATCATCTTGAGTCTAGTCTGCTCACCCAAAATTCTAGATCCTTGCAATGATCTCGCAATCATTCATCCCCAGATAGAGTCACTGTTGGAATTGTAAAATTCTAAAATATTTACAAGTTGTTTCATACCCCTGAGTTTCCAAAATAATCCTCACCATATGCATAAGGCCTCTCTTCATAACATTTTGCTCATGTTTTGCCATGTAGTTCCAAAAAATCCATCAAGACTTGAGTATTTCATATTTAATTTCCTATCGGCATGAGATTATCAAGGTCTCCCTGATCCATATTGCATTTTCTACTGATGTACATTTGTTTCAGATTATCAGCAAGACCTCAGGGATGTCACACCGATTGGAATTTATCTACAAGAACCTATCAGTAGGATGGCTATCGTCAGTATGTGGTCTTACCGAATATATTACATCTTACCAACTAGCGCACTGAAGGACTTATCGGTCAGGCTAATTAGTATCAGATTGAAGTTATAGAGAAATCATATTTTCTTACCGATTAGCGCACGGAACAAGCAAACACTTCAGACAAACAAAATGTATTCGGTATGTGGTCTCACCGATTGGGTTGTGACTTACTGATCGTCGATAAAGATATACATATCGGTAAGAGTCAAGGGTTATCAGAGTAAGCTTTCAGTGAGTGGCCTCAGTCTTTCCAACAATGTGAATGAGTCCTATCAAAGGTTATCGGGGTAAGGTTATATAGTCTTGCCGATTCGAATGTCACATTGATAAAGATTTGCATCGGCGAGAGAAATTTCATCGGCATGAGTTTCCACCGAATATGAAAGTCACACTGATGAAATACTTTGAGGAGAGTCTCATCAAATAAAATATATTGGAGAAACAGATTTGGCAAGACAATTGGCATCAGTAGGAGTCTTTTCGAGTTTTCAGGGTCTTTCCGATAGAACTCACTTCATCGATAAGATTATTTTCATTAGCAAGAAATATGAAGGTCATGCTGAAATGTGGATTCATCGGCAAAAGTGTGGTTATGTCTCAGCAATAAGAAAGATACCACGAGTGCATCTTGATAAGACACAATGAAGTCTATGAAACATCTACCTGACTCAAAATTGTCATAGCAATACAAAAAACTGAAACGATAGCCATCGGTGAGACTCCAAATTTCAGTGAGACTTGAAGGTTTCGGGGAGACTATGGGATGTCTCAACGAGTGTTTGGCGCATGTTAAATGAAACCCGAATACAGTTGCTCGTTGACATGTCATTACGAAGTGATGTGTCTTTTCAAATGCAGATATATAAATATCCATTTTTGATTGTAAATGAAGACATTAGATATTAGAGATAAAATATTAGATATAGACTAGATAGGTTAGAAATGGATTTAGTAGAATAAAATTTTCAGAACATATACTATGATGCATGACTTCAAAATGGAGATATCAATAAAAATCAATTGATGTGGCGGTTTATTTCTGGTGTCAATTTTCTTTTGTGCTTATTGGAAGTATTACTAAGTTGTCTCCAAGATTGATGCTTTTTGGTTGTTTAAATTGATATAACAAGTTTATATTCAGTTTATTAGTGCACATTTGTTGTATTTGTATGGTTGATTGATCAGTTCTTTCAAGAAAAGATTAAATCCTTTTGATTGATCACAGTAATCAGGGAAATTCATCTAGATCATTAAGAAGAGCTTAGTAATCACAGTCTTGCATGTTTATACAAGTTATAAAAAAAACATATGCCAAACAATTTGAGTGTTCTCCATAAATAAGTTTCCCATTTCTATTTCATTTGACTCTGCATACCCAATAAGGCACTAGTCTCTACATTTCTTAGCATTTAGATTCATTCATTTTCTTCACATCTATTAACTAAAAATATTAGGATTTAGCTCTGAATATTTCTATACAATTTATAACAAATTTAGTTTTATTTGTCCACTCCCATCTGCCATTGTGGGAAAAAAAATTTCAAGAGAGATAAGAAAGTTAAGTTTGCTCCACTCATACACATACACCCACCTAGGTGTAGCAGCACCTGAAGAGTAGAAGGGTATGTGCAGGATCATCATGGAAAAAAAAAAGCCCTTAAGTGGCAAAAAATTCAGAAAAATCAGAGTTAGGAAACTTGACGTAAAAATTTGAATAAGTTATATATATTATTTCCAAAATATGTAACAACAAAATTTTTAGCAAATTGAATGTAGTTTCTAAACTACTAGGTTTGTTTTTTCTTAAAAAAAATCTATTTGGTAAAAAATTGAAATTTCAATGTAGTGGTACTTAAATTTCAGGGAAAAAAATAAGTAGGTGTTTGTCTTACCACCCTAACCACAACAAAATGATAATATTTTTTATAAGATTTTAGATATAAGTAGAGGACTCATGCGCCGATGTGATGCATATTTTTTGGTAATTTTTTACCAAGTAAGTAATTAATTATGATTTTTTTATTACAACTATTTAATAAATATAGAAACTCGTATGTCTGATCACCTTAACTTGGTCAAAACTTCATGAAATTCAATTTTTCTTTTTCTAATCCTATGGTATGTAAAACATAGAATGTGACGCATATTTTGGATTCAAAAAATGTGATACTATTTGAAAGTTATAGATGTTTTTCAATCATCTTATCAATCAGGACTTTAGTCGTAATTTCAATAGAAAATGAATAATAATTACTTATTAAATTGAAATTAAATCATAATTTATATCGATGGAAAGCTGAGAATCTCATTTAAAAACCCTTTTGATTTCATTAGTTTTGGGTAAGAAAATAGTCGTCAGCCACATACTCATCATATTGCCACTTTTTGGCCCATCATGATCCTGCACATACCTAGAAGGTTCAATTCATTTTCCCTTGTCTATTACCCTAAAACATTGTGAAAGCTTGGCAACCTTTCATGGTTCAAACCTGTGTTTTTGAGAGCTAACACAATGAATGCCTTAGGTGTCTAGGAAAACTATCTGATCAACATACACACAAAAGACAAGAATTTTTTCTAACTTGTTTGTTTCATGTGCAACTATAGGTGCAATCATGTTCTAATTAAATATGAATTGGGATAAATGTGGCTCCCATAAGGGTTGAGCTCAACTCATTATTTGTACACAATTTTTAAGTATACTTCAATGCATCCAATGCAGATTACAGTAACAATATTTTCTCATTGAAACGGTGAGTATTAAAAACTCAAATGGAGCTATAGTGCAAAACTTGAGGAAAGATTTGCAGTAGGCTTGCACAAGACAGAGGTAGAGATATTTCTCATTTCATGGTGGCATAATCAAGAAGGATCAACCTTGATTTTATGACAGCATAAATAAGGCATGTGAATTAAGTAGGAAACTGCTACATAATGAAAATTGCCTTGTTAGCATGCAATGATCACATGGTCTTATTTTAAAATGTGTAAAGAATAAAAACTTCAGAGATGTCATTTTATGAAATATCATCTGTTTAAGTTTCAGAGACAACAGTACTTTCTATTGTGCAAATTCAGAATAGAGAGAGCAGCAAGCCTTTAAGGAACCATAAACCATTGTACCTTAAGAGCAAAACAAGTACATTCATGGTTTTGTTTTTAAAAAGAGAAGATAAGGAACAATATTAACAAGCATGAAATAAAGATAAATATATTGCTCCAAAGCATTGGAATGGCAATCTGAAAGTGTAAAAGAACTTCAGGGGAATGCCTCAAGCACACTCAAGAGACAAAGAACCTATAGGCATGAATTCATTGAAACACCTTATTGGTGTTTGCCAGGGTATCAAAATTTCATTTCTTCAAAATTTGATGAATCTTAATAAAGGAAAATCAAGCATAAAGAAACCCTTGAACACATCAACAAAAGTGATAAGAGGGAATAATAAATGTGAAACTACAAGAGAATATCAAATGAAGTCGTGGCTTGTGGAGATTTTGGCATCTATTTTAAGCAAGACCAAACTTTGAGAGATGTATATACAAACCCTTGATTGGTTAAGAATTTTTCAAGAGAAATAATTAGCCTTTAGTGGCATATAAAGAAAAATAGAGTTTACTATATTCAAAGGCCCTTAAACAAATAATGAGGCCATGGTTGTGGAGGGATTTTTTTTAATACAAGAAAATCAACTACCCAGATGGCTGGGATGTTCAAAAGTTCAGAAATGAGGAGGTTTATATAAACCCTTAGTGGTTATTAAAGTCTAAAGATCAAGATTTTAACAATTTTACATAAAAGAAAAACCCTTAGCTCAATAATAAAGGTCACAAATAGTTCCACAAAATCCATCATGATGGCATGGCCAGATGCAAAACAAACAACAAAAATAAAATAAGTGAAGAAATTTGTAAAAGTCGTGGTCAAAGAGGAGACTTACCCTTTAAGTCTTCATAAAATTTGTGGAAATGGTGTTGAAGATAGATATCTCTAGCAGAAAAGGTTAGTTAATTTTTTGTTCATGGCAACCAAAGTAATAATAGAAAGAAAAAAACAAAGTTCACAATGAGCTCATATTTTTTAAGCTTTTGAAAGCTTTACAGTATAAAAGAAATTCCATCTCTCTTCACAAATTATACTTACATGCCTCTATATAACTAGAAAATCACCATGAAAGGTCACAGTGAAGCTTTGATGATGGCATCTAGAAATGGAAAATCATTGATGCAAAAAAAGAAACATATAAAATGAGTGAGGGAATATTTATAAGCCATGACCATATAAGGCTAGTATAAGAAAAAATGGAGGTATCTTATCAGGGGTTTTCTTTAAAAATGCTTACCAGTATATTTTTGTGGAGAAAATCAATAATTTCTATGCCGAGATTCACCTATTAGTTGGAAAAATCTACCATAGTTGAGCTCAATGAAACCCTCACTACTGGTGGTGGCCAAACTTCTTCCAAAATTTTGAAATAATGAGATAATATTTTTCTTTTTGTTTTCTTTTTAGGGTTTGTAACCCTAAGTTGGATGTCAATAAGACTTGGACATTTTTTATTTATGCCCTTTCATTTTTCCATGAAACTTTGGAGCCCGTGGGGAAAGCAAGTCTTATGACTCATGTTTCTTTTCTATATGTAAAAGTTTTTTTTTTTTTTAAAAGACTTATAATTATTGCTTTTATTTTTTCATGTTATTTAAAAATTGTAAACATTAATTCTTTGGAGATGTTTTATAAATCTCCTAAAACTTAAATGCTCTTTTAAATGCAAAGATAATGAAAAATTTTAATGCATGAAAAAAGAAAGAAAAGTCTTGATTTAAGACTTTAAGTACAAATAGGAGCATGTGCTATTATAATCAAGTCATGAGCAGAAACGAGGATATATTTGCATTAATAGCATACTACAAATGGGGAAAGTTCTTTTCAGTTTGAGAACACTTGGAGTACATTTAGGGAGGTTATTTTTCAATTTTTCAACATGTGGAGAGAATATAGAAGTCTCTATCTCAGTTTGGATCTTTTTTGTTGTACTTTCATGTTTTTACATAGTCAAACTTGACTATTTCAATCTTTTTAAACTTATTTGGGGTGTATCTAGTGGCTAGATTGATGGGTTTATTGTTGCATCTGACCCAAGGAGGTTGAGTTTTCCTTGTTTGGTGGGCTCATGTACTTAGTCTTTTGGCTACTTATTTTGTAACAAAGTTCTGAATTATTCTGAAAATTTTGGAGATAGTGACTCTGGAAGTCCTTTTACAAATTTTGTGCATACATTTTTTTAACTTAGTTTACTTTACTTGAATTTAGAAAAGTCCTTGGATATCAACATTTGAAGCTTTTTCCTTCTTGTTCTTGTAGAATTGTGTGTTATTAAGGTGATTGATCAAATCATTTGTGAGGTAATTTAACCTACTTATTATATTGTCTCATTTCATGCCTTTTCCACAAAAGTTATCTTTTATGCAAGTTAGAAATTGTGCTAAAGAATTGTACATCACTTTCAGATTGTGAAAATCATCTTTCCTTTATGAAAGTTATGGCCAGTTTAAGCCTTTTTACTAAAATATTTGTGCATAAAGTTTACTAAAATAGGTTGTGCAAGTGTTTTGTTTCATTCTTTTAGAAGAAAGTGACTGTCCTTTGAATTTTCAAGTTTTTACCAGTTAGGTGTATCATCATAGGGAATACCATTTACTAGTTTTAATTTTAATCATTTTCATCAATAATACTTCTATTTTTTCCTTACAAAGATCAGTAATTAGGTGATAACACATAGGAAGCCATCCTTCTCTGAAGGTTGACCTCTGATTATCATAGTACCATAATGTTAGAGGTATTCCCATGTTTCAATAAGTGGCTGAGTTCTTACAACTCAGTAAGGGTGCAACATTTAGTGATAACAATTTTGGCATGCCTGATGGGACACATTCTCTATAATTTTTGTTGGTTTGGTATGCAACCAACAAGTTTCAGACTTTATAGAAGTCATTCTTGCATACTTGGTGACTTCGTAAAGTGAAAGAACTTCAGAGCCAATGTTGTTACAACTTATGGGAAAATTTCAAACAAGAAGTTATAGAGAATTCAAATTTTTGCAGTTGTCACCACCCAGAAGACAAGGAAGAACAACAAAAATAGTACCTCCTTCCAAGAGAGTCCAATCTACACCACCTGGTGTTAGACCAACATCGTTATTTTCACCACCAAGGAGGAGAGGAAGGCCATCTAAAAATAAAAGTGGGAATCGTTCAACCTCACCAAGCTTTAGAACAATAATTTAACCTTTAGGTAGTCCAACAGTATTCACTATTTTCTCAGCTTCTACAAGTTTATCAACTACTGTTCAAACTCCAGTTAATCCATTTCAGCAACCTTCAATGGATTCTTCTAGAAATCAGCCCTTTGTTCCATTTAATGGAGGTAGTCCATTAAATTTAGCACAACATAATGAAATACCAATAGCAGCTTTGAAAATATTGCTAATCTTTACTAGTGAAGACCAAACAACTCCAATTGAGCACATAAGGGATGTTGCTTCTTTATGTGGTGTTCATCATATCACATAGGAAGATGTAGTTGTAAGGCTACTTGCAACATCATTCCAAGGAAGAGCACTACAGTGGTTCAGAAGTCTTGGAGTGGGTTTTATTGCAGCATGGGATGAGTTGGGTGACAAGTTACATAAATCGTTTCAAGACAGATCTGATAACCTATCATTATTGGAGCAGTTGACTACAATAAAAATAGATCTTCAAGAGCAGATGAATGATTTTAACTTTAGATTTCAGAGGACTTGGGATAGAATCCCTACAACAGTGAAACCACCACCAAAATATGCATTTTTGAACTATTTGAAGGCTCTTAACAATGATATAGCTATTATGATACAATCAATGGGAGGTGTTTCTCTACCCGATGCTTTTGAGACAACAATTAGAGCATAAAATTGCTTAATACAAGTAGGAAAGATTGCTCCTAGGCCACCAATGCCTATTTTTCTAGAGATATAACCAAATATGCCACTTCAAATTCCACCATTTGCACCATTACCTACTGTACCAGCTTTACCAGTTGTTGGTAAAAAAGAATCTGTAGTACCAACACAGTCTCAGGAATTGCAAGAGATAAAGGAAAGCCAACAAAAGACTGAAAGTATTTTGCAGACTTTTGGAAATAAATTGGTCATCTTGGAGAAGAAACAATCATATAATAGACCTACAAATCAACCATTTCAAGGTAATAGGCAACAGTACCAAGGAAATTTCCAAGGTCCAAGATAGAATGTCAATCAAAGGCCTTTTCAAGCATATAATCCAAGACCTATTAGTGCAGTTAGGGACCTTGTCCCTGTTCAAAACAATCTTGTTGTGCATTATGAGTGGTGCTACCCATGCAACCAACCACACAATCAAGTTACATGCTCCAATGGAGTTATAAATCAAGAACATATGGAAAAAATGCTTCAAGTTCATAGCAGAATGCACTCAATGATGTACCCCCACAATAGTAGGATCAAATTGCAAATGAAACCGCTTTACTTAACTAGAAAGCTGAGGAATTATGTGGTGTAAATGTAGATGATTCTCCAATTGCAGCTAATACAAGGGAAAAAAAAGCTTTTGAACTTGATCAAGCGATTAATAAAGGAAAAGCAACAGGTATAGGACCATCTACATCACAATTGACTCATATTTTGCAAAGAAACTAGCAACCTCCAGCTAAGGTGCAATAACACTAGCAAGCTAATCATGTTGGCATAAAGGTACATTAGAAAGTAAATCCAACTGTACCTTTCAATATCATTGAAAACATGAAAAGAATGAATGTAACAATGTATATGTGGGATTCATTAGCTATTCCAGGGCAAAAAAACATGTTACAGGCAACCTTATTAAATTTGAAAGTGTCTGATGAGTCTCCCATAGGTTAAGTTAGAGTTGTATTGACAAATGATCCTCAAGAAAATGATAAACAATCCAATAAAGAGGTAGGTAAGGACATCAAACCACCTCCGTTTTATGTGTATGTAATAATAGGTGATAAGCTATTCCATAACTATATGGTAGACAGTGGAGCTAGTAGCTCTGTAATGCCAAAACAAATTGCTGACAAACTGGGACTTAAGTATCAGCCTTTAGAGAAAGGAGTGATTCAGTTGGATGGTACCTCAGTTAATACTTTAGGTGTTATAAAAGGCTTGACTCTTACCCTTCATGCTTTTCTGAACTTTTTAATTCCTCAAGACATATGTGTCATAGATCTCCAACCTCTATTTTCCTTATGCCTCTCTAGAGATTTTACAACTAAGATAGGAGGTTATGTGTCAGCTGATTGGTCACATATGTTGTTTAGAACAAGATATGGGACCAAAGTGACTATTAAATCTAAAAATTTGGCCAAAGATCACATTAAGCCATACAACCCAAGTGTTATTAACATTGTTCCTACTACTACAAACACAAATTGTGTCATTTTTACTGACAGTGAGTTGGATTCCACTCAAGAACTACAAGCAAAAAGTGTCTCTGATGTTCTGTTACATGAATGGGCAGTAGAAAATGTGTTGGACAATCCTGAAGACCTTATTCAAGATGTTGGTATGGGTAATTATGTGATTCTTGAACCTGATAGAGAGATTCCAAACCTTGAAAAAGGTAAAAATCAGCTGTTACAACAACAAAATGAACTTTGGGAAATGTATTTTGACAGTTCCAAAAGTAAGAACAGAGTTGAAGGTGGTGCAATGCTTGTGTCTCAACAAGGTGATGTAGATATTTCTCTACTTTTCATTTTGCTTTTGCATGCTCAAATGACACTATTGAGTATGAAGGACTTATTCAAGGCCTTGAATGGGCAAGGAAAAGAGGAATTTTTTTTTTAAGGTCTATGGGGAAAGTGAATTGATAGTTAATCAGGTTAGAGGCCTAAATGTTGCCAAGAATGATGCCTTGAAGTCTTACAAAAATAGAGTATGGAACATAAGTGAGGATTTTGATTCCTTCAATCTGATTTCTATCCCAAGAAATTAGAATAAACATGCTGACAAACTTGCAACAATTGGAGAACGGTTTGATATCCCAAATGATATAAAAAAAGATAAAATACAATAGTATGTCAAAGTTGTAATCAGGCCATCAATTATTGACAACATCAACTGACAAGTATTTGATAGTGACGAGCAGATTTTAACTTTCTTGCTCGAGGAAGATCAATTTTATGTTGCAAATTAGGATAAACTTAAACAATAGTATGATGATCAAGTTATACAGCTGAAGACAAATAAGCTTCCCAAAGGACTGGTTAACTTGGATTCCATATTCAACATTGATGATTAGCTTAAGAAAAGCATGGTCAACATTCAAGTGAAAGAAGACCATTATCAAGAGGTTGAAATCTTTGAAGGTAAGCTTCTAAAATCAGGAAAAATCTATTCTACTAAGGATAGAAAATCTTTCATTACTTTATGCCAAGAGTATCATGATGTTTTTGCTAGGAAATATTCTGATTTAAAAGGGTTTGACCCTCATATTGCACAACATACAATTGAGTTAGAACCTGATGCCAACCCTATTAGGAAAAAACATAGACCTTTGAACCCCAAGCTCGAACCTTTAATGATCAAAGAGCTGACTAAGTTAGTTGAGGGGGGTATTGTATTTTTGATTAAACACACATCCTGGGTTTCTAACCTTGTTCCAGTTAGAAAGAAGAATGGGGAGATAAGATTATGTGTAGATTTTAGAGACCTTAATAGAGTGTCTCTGAAAACCATTACCCTTTACCCTCGATGGAACATATTCTTCAAGTTGTTGTTGGCTCAGAGAGATTTTCTCTTCTAGATGGGTATTTTGGTTATAACCAGATCTTAGTCAAAGAAGAGGATCAATATAAAACAGCATTTAAAAAAAAATGGGGCACTATGGCCTACAAGAGAATGCCTTTTGGCTTATATAATGATGGTTCCACCTTTCAACGGGCCATGGATATTGTGTTTCAATGTTTGATTCAAAAATTTATGCTTGTTTATCTCGATGGTGTAACTGTTTATTCCAAAAATGCAAATGAGCACTTGTGACATCTCAAGCAAGTTTTTGAAAAATGTAGAGAGTATGGAATATCTCTTAATCTAAAAAAGAGTATCTTTTCAATTCATGAAGGTAAACTGTTAGGTCACATAGTGTCAAAAGAGGGAATTACCATTAACCCTAAAAGATTCAAGGCCATTCTTCAACTTCCATTACCCAATCACAAGAAAGGATTGCATAGCTTTTTAGGTACAATCAACTTTTTAAGAAGATTCATTCTTGATGTTGAAAACTTATTACATCCTTTGACTGCCATGCTTAAAAAGAATGCAATTTTTAGTTGGACTACGAAAGAAAAACATAGTTTTGAAGAAATCAAGGAAGCTTTAGCATCAATCCCAACACTAATAAATCCAGATTTCTCTAAATACTTCATTTTGTATGCTTTTGGCTACATTAGTTCAATTTCTGCTATGCTGGTTTAGATAAACAGTGATAACCTAGAGCAGGCAATAGCATTCTTTAGTCAAGGACTTGTTGATTATGAAGAGAAATATACTTTTTTCAAAAAGCATGTTCTCACTATAATTAGGAGCTTAAATAAGTTTAAACCTCTAATTTTCAACAACAAAATTCATCTTTTAGTTGCACACTCGAGTGTGAAATATTTTTTATTAAATAAAGATCTTAGTGAGAAAAGAGAAAAATGGATCACAAAAGTAATGGAGTTTGATGTTGACATCAAGATCACAAAACTTGTCAGAGGTAGAGGAATTTGTGAGCAACTTGCCTCAACCCCTGAAGATGCACAAAAATTAGAAATTGGTGTTGTTTTAGCTAATACAAATGAGCCTTAGAATTCTCAAGATGTTGCTCCTACATTAGCAGCAAGTTGGGTTCAAGAAATGACCCATTTTCTTCAAACTAGTGAATGTCCACTAGGTCTTGACAAAGCAGAACAAAGATACTTCAGATTGCAATAAATTCCATATTTCCTCATTGAAAATATTCTTTTCAAGAAGGATCTAAATGGCATTTTATTGAGGTTTATTGATACTGATCAAATAGAAAATATACTTCATGAATTTCATGATGGAGTTTCAAGAGGTCACTTTGCACCAAGGACAACTACTTGGAAAATCATGAGAGCTGGTTATTATTGGCCTAGCTTATTTAAATATGCATATGCATGGTCAAAGAAATGTATTAAATGTGCTTTATTTGAAGGAAATGAAAAACTGTATGTTATGCCTCTACATCCAATTCAGGTAGAACAACACTTCATGAGATGGGGCATTGAATTTATCGAGCCAATTAATCCACCATCTAGTGTAGGCCACAAGTGGGTGCTTATAGCCATAGACTATTTTACACAGTGGACAGAGGTGGTACCTTTGAAATAAGCTAATAAATCTTCTGTTTTGAGCTTTTAGGAGGATATAGTCACCAGATTTGGAGTTCCTGACTCCATCATTTCACATAATGCTCTTGATTTCATTGGGTTAAGAGTTACAAATTGGGCTGTTAAACATGGAATTCATTTGAATACCTCCTCAAATTATTGCCCATGGGGTAATGGTTTAACTAAAAGCACAAATAAAAATCTGATCAGAATCATTAAGAGAACCATGGAGGAGAATCAAAGGGTTTAGCATACCACATTAAAATCTTCACTTTGGGTAGATAAAGTAACCCCTAAGAGATCAGTTGGTAATTCACCATATGTACTTGTTTATGGAAAGGAGGCTAGATTACCTCTTTTTGTAGAGCTTTCAACTCTAGACATTGTTCACCAATTGGAAATGTTTGAAGAACAAGACCCAATGTTCGTAAGATATGCAGAGCTCATAGAAACAAGAGCAAAGCAATGAAAAATTTGGAATATCATCAACTCCAAAAAAAGAAAACATTTGATAAGAAAGATACAGCCAAATTTTTCAAGGAAGGTGATATTTTTCTCAAGTGGGATGTGCTAAAAAGTGGGCCATGCAAGCATACAAAATTTGACCATTTCTGGGCAGGCCCATTTATTATCAACATTTGAATCTTTTTCCTTCTTGTTCTTACAAAATTGTGTGCTATTAAGGTGATTGATCAAATCATTTGTGAGGTAATTTAACCTCCTAATTATTTTGTCTCACTTCATGCCTTTTCTTCCAAATTTATCTTTTTATGTAGGTTCGAAACAATGCTAAAGAATTGTACATCACTTTCAAATTGTAAAAATCATCTTTCCTTTATGAAAGTTATGGCCAGTTTAAGCCTTTTTACTAAAATAGGTTGTGCAAGTGTTATGTTTCATTCTTTGAAAAGCAAATGACTTTCCTCTGAATTTTCAAGGTTTTACTAGTTAGGTGTATCACCATAGCGAATACCATTTACCAGTTTTAATTTTAATCATTTTCATCAATAATCCTTCTCCCTTTTCCTTACAACGATCAGTAATTAGGTGATAACACATAGGAAGTCGGCCTTCTCTGGAGGTTCACCTTTGATTATTCACAATCCCATAATGTTAGAGGTCTTCCCATGTTTCACTAAGTGACTGAGTTCTTACAACTCAGTAAGGGTGCAAACTTTAGTGAGAACACCTAATAATATAAACCAACTAATTCTAACATCTTGATATCTAGTATTAATAAATAGAAATATTCCATGGAAAAATAATTTATTGTAGTTAATGTATGTAGCACATACCATGGGCACTATCTCCTTCTCATTAAATCTCCTAATAACTATTAGAGTAATAAGTTATTATGCTTAATTAATTATATCATATTGGTTTATTAATTAAGTCACTTATTCCTTTAGTTGCTTAAGCTAAACTTAGGCACATTAATAATTGATTAATTATTAAGTGTGCACACTAGGGTTTCATTTAGGGTTTCCCTTTTAGGGTTTCTTGATCTCCTTCATAAGGATTGATTTCTTTGTAATAATTGATTCTCTTTAATGCATTTTTACTTTGAGGTTTATAGAACATCTTCTTTGGTTCAACATGTCTTTTGGATGTGACAGGTGATTGCATGTAGGTGATCTTGGTTTTCTAACATGGTATCAAAGCTCCAGACCTATAGCTGCCTGTTCGTGATCTAAAGATATGGCCTTTCAATGAGTTACAAATGCAAGGGTTTCCACAAGCATCTTTTTTGCAAGATCTAGGGGTAGCCAATTTTTTGGGACACTTTGGGCTAAAATGAACACCGCCATTGCATTCGTAGTGGCCAAAAGCCCTAAGAACACCTGTCGTTTCGTCGATTTTGGTGCAGTTGATCCGGGAGACAAAAAAATTTGTCTTGGGGGCCGTACTGCCTCCCCAAAATGCAGATCAAAGCACGAAAATCATTTTTTTTTAAAAACGTGCTTTTTTGGGGATCCATTCCAGCACTCACAGAGTTAAAAGGTCCACCACCCGGCGGCCACCGGGTGGCCACCAATCTGCCACCGCCGCCGGTGGGCCCAGCCCAAACACTGCCTACTCTTTAGCCCTCGCGAGCCCCTCATCAATAGTCGGTGGTCATATATGTGACCAGGTGCCCACTCTCAGCCCCCAGCTCAATATTCCATTGGCAGAGAATATTTCAGCAGGCGAACGCATAATATTCCAATTATCGCAGAATATAGCGGTGACTGCAAAAAATTTCTAGTCAGGGGGCATTTTTTTGCGCCGACGGCCAGATGGCTGTCAAATTTTTTCCCCTGAAGTGCTGACGTCAGCATGACATCATCGACCGTATGGCCTCTTTGCCCTTCCTAGCCCTAATTTTTCCTAAAGGAGCAGTTTTTTCTTTTGGTCATAACTTGGGCATACGATATCAAAATCGGGCAAATGAGATATCACCGGAAAGATGGTTCTGAGTACTTTCTAGTGGTACTATTTATTTTTCAATATTTTACTATTTTTCTACATTTATTTCTGTTTGAAGTTAGATGTTTATTTTGGACTTCTGAGCTCATAACTTTTTGTCATGATCTCTGATTTTCACTATCTTTGCGGTGTTGGAAAGGTATTAAGGAGCTCTATGTTGCTATCTATGCACTTGTTTTGTATCTCTCCCAGGTTGATCGCTTAGTCACATTTGGACTGATGGGTTGTTTGGAGATTACTTGGATGTTTTGGCAGTTGGGAGGGTGCATCTTGCATCTTTGCACTTCATTTTCAGTAATACATCTTTCAATAATTGCTTGTTTCTTCATAGATTCCAGCATTGTTCCCGTTTGGAGTTTTCAATAGTTCCAAGGCATCGGGTCTACTGTCACTTTTTTCATGATTCCTTGAGTCAATCAATGACTCTCATTTGGTTTTAGTAGTAGACAAAAGAATCTTTCCTGTCTTTCCAGATTTCAGTTTCAATGTTACTCTACAAATTTCTTCCAGTGCTTCTTTGCAGCATGTCATCTCATTGTAGGGGGGTTTTGTCCCACTGGGTTTTTCCTTCTCTACCTCATTCTTGCATTTGTAAATGGGTACATGATCAGGCCTAGTTGTCGGGACCCATCTTTGCTTTCATGCATCTTATTCTAGTGTTTTAGCTTCTTCCTAAGTTCATCTTAAGGGGGGATGTTAGAGTAACAAGTTATTATGCTTAATTAATTATATCATACTGGTTCATTAATTAAGTAACTTATTCCTTTAGTTGCTTAAGCTAAACTTAGGCACATTAATAATTGATTAATTATTAAGTGTGCACACTAGGGTTTCATTTAGGGTTTCCCTTTTAGGGTTTCTTGATCTCCTTCATAAGGATTGATCTCTTTGTAATAATTGATTCTATTTAATGCATTTTTACTTTGAGGTTTACAGAACATCTTCTTTGGTTCAACATGTCTTTTGCATGTGACAGGTGATTGCATGCAGGTGATCTTTTGGTTTTCTAACAATAACCACCCTAAAATAGCTAGTCAAGCACTACCATGTTGGACACTTTGTTTATATTCCAACACATAACTATCACAACTATCTATATTATCCATGAACCTTATAATTAATAGCACCCAACATTTTCAACTACCTACAAGAAATACGTATTCCATATATTTTCTAATTATTCTATATTTTGTATACACATGGTACATAGTGCTTGAAAATATTTGACATAAATAATCAGAAAATATTATTTAGTGGCCTAAACACTTGTTAAATGTACATCCCATGTGTATATAATTACATGATAGCCTAATAATTGTCATACCATCTAAGAAATATACATCACATATAATCCACATGTCTATCATAACATCCCTTTTTCATGGAGCTATAACTTGAAATTCTCTTGTGATTATTAAAATGACAATTATACCTTGAAAATTTTCCACATGGCATCGATATATAACTATTTTCACTATAAATGGATTATAATTAGCCCTCATAAACTAATAAAAACTAATTGGAATATTTAAGCACATGATTTATGACCCACCATCATCTTAATATGGAAACAAACAACCAGTTATGCACTTATAGCCTAATATATTTATTTTGACATATTTGAAAATATGAAATTCATTGGATGATGAATGTATTGGATGATTTCCAATAGTGACATGGGGTGATGGTTAAGTTTTTTTGTTATTATTATTTTCATCAAGGTTTAAACCCCATTGGTGTGTAATTGTTTAGTGTTTATGTTGGGGATGTGGTCCCCCATTTGTGACCTCATCAATTCATACCTCTAAGTCAAAAGCATTTACCCCTGTTTAAAAAAAAGAATATATTGGATAATTAGAGCAGCCATAAATGTGAAAAATTTACAACCCAATAGTACTATGACAACCTAGCATTCTATCACTTACTAACATTTTTATTCGATACATTAGATATTGGGACAACCATATCACTCTTCATTAATGATATATTTTTTGACATCACACCAAGCATGTGTAAACAAATAGGATGTGGGATTTGACATAATTTTCATGGAAAAAAAGTGATAAATGGTATAATTTAGGCCATATAGACTTATTTTAAACCATAGAGCTTGTGTGAATCATATATTAGACACTTCATTTGATGGTTGGTGTAATTTGAGGAAAAAAATGAGCTTTTATGTAAAAGAGGGTTATAAAAAATATATAGCCATACACATTAAAACCAAGATCAATTACACACACTCTATCCAAATTAGTATTATTATTCCATGCACCCATTAAATTACTTGCTCACATAGTCTACACACACATTTGAAAAGAGAAATGGGGCCTACCATAGCTAACTTGGATATAAACATAAAGAATTCTAACAAGTGTACAATAAAACTAAAGATGCATAAGACCATAGATAAAAATTATGGATTGATGATTCAGACAACCTTAGGAATCGTAAGAGCACCAAAACCATTAGGAAATGATGGGTTCATATGATCAAAAGGAGATAAAAATAACAAAAACTCAATAAAATTAAATTATATAGAACAAGCATCTGAGTATTCCTTTAAAAAATGATCATGCTAATACATATACCTCTTAAACTCAAACACATAAAATCACATATTCACGACTACATAGTACATGATAAATGATAGATTACAATGACAACCCCTTGGTTATATTCACAAAGGTGAGACAAAGGAATGTATAATATTATGAAATGTATCTTAATCTTATGATATGATACATTAATTGATAACTATCCTCTATGAACCCAAATTAAATTTAACTAACTATTATGAATATGACCTAGGTGATGAACTAGCTAGGTAAAACACCACTTTCACACTAATCAGTTATAACACCATAGTATTTGTATGGTCATATGATAAACTCATGTTGATATGATAGAAACTATGAGCTCAAAACAACACAAAAGATGCATAAATATTCATAGGAATTGGAGCATAGATTGTAATGTGTGCTTAAGGCTCAAAAAAATTAATAAGGCTGACTGAATGTATATTTCTTAAATCATTTATCACTAGAGGGAAAATAAATAATTAGGAAAAATAAGAGAACATGATTTTTGTAGTGTTTGGTAGAAGAAAATAATACATCACACTACATATCCTGATGGTGTTATTTACAAAATTCTATTTAAATTTTATAGGCATCATAATTAAATTTTACCTAGACACATGAGAATTTATAATGTACAAATATTATTACTCTAGTATGTTAAAATAATAGTTGGAGTCCAATTTTATGCATGATAGTTCTTAGTAAATTTATTATTTGCTTATGTAGAATATTTCCTATGCTTGGTATGATTGTAGGGTGAGATTTTGTTTAGAGCTAAGTCATCAATGCAAATCAAATAATATTCTTAATTGGAATTTCAAATAGAACCCACAATAGTTTAAAGGAATATTCGGTGGAAAGTACAACCAATAAAAGGTTACAAGGATCATGCAACTCATATCACACTATCTTATAATTTATGGATTTGATAACATGAAGTAAGTGAAGTGACATGTTTGGTTTAGTTCATGAGCTATGATGATTAATATATTTTTAAAAAAATTACCACTTAAGGTATTGTGCATGTAATTGAGGTAAGTGAAATACCCTTCACTTTAGTCCTTGATCAATGTCCCGTCACAATAAGTCTTATACACATCAAATATCAATAACTATATATGTCCTTGGATTAAAATTTTAAATGAAAAATCATAACTATACCATGTGTGCTTCTATTTCTCATGTTTCTCTTTTCCTTGGCCTACAAAGTGTGATAACCACTTGATACTTTGTTCCATAACTATTATCTTGATGCGATATATTCAAAAAAGATAAATCATGAGAAATTAAGTATGTACATTTTTTATCAAAGTCAATTAATATGATATATAAACATGATTAATAATTATTAATGATCCATTTTAAATTCATAGTCATGGGATAATACATCTTTAGCAAAGTCATTGATAAAAAAACAATTAAAAAAAAATTATGCGACATGGTTTATTTTGATTCATTGTGGCCCACTAAATGTTTTTTTGTCTCCCAAATACCCTTCACTTTATTCCTTGACAAATCCCATGTCACTCTAGATATTAAAAAAATTAAATCCAAATCGTAAGGTATCCTCTCAATTTAACAAGTTTCTATGAGAAATCTTAGCAAGTATATTGTTAGGATTTCTATGTGTCATATTTCATTTGTCTTAATTTAATGAATGGGATAATCACTCCCTCTATATTTCAAATAAGATGAATTATGACCTTGAATATGTCAATGTTTAAAATAGTTAACTTATATTATTTAAATGTGAATATTGCATTATAATTAGTCATTTAACATTATAATTCTAAGATAATACATCTTTAGTTAAGTCCTTAATGAATCAAACCAATGAATAAAACAATGACCAAGGGAAATAATTAATTTGATGTGCTAATATCAATTATTTTTAGTCAACTGGATGTGTCATAGTTTTATTTAAATTTGTCAACCAAGTAGAAGAAACATGCTATATTTTATGCCTCAACTATTATCCCAACAATATAGATTTAGTATAAGATAGACCATGACCATTGCACATGTCAATCTTCAATGAAGTTAAATGATATGATATAAATGTGAGTATAACTTTATAATAGACTATTTCAATTACATAATTGTGTGATAATACATCCTCGACTCCACTAAATATAAAAGATTGATATTTAATCATAGAATTATGAAGTCATTATTTATTTGTCCTTTATCAACTTAAATGTCAAAAAAAATTCTCATCATGTACTTTAAAATTGAGAAAATAATAAAACCTAAGAACCAATCACAACTTAAAACATACGCATTCTTTTTAAATATTGCACACTTTTCTATATAATAGACTCTTTAGAGAATTTAAAAAATCATGTAAACAACCAATAATAAAAGAAACTAGTTACAACAATAATAAAAGCCACGACTAATGTGTAATGTTGTCACTAAATAATTCCCTAAAGGGGCCCAAATAAGTGCAGTAGGGAATGTTGCAAATGCACTCCAAGCACTAATAAGTGCAGAAGGGAATCTTGTGCATGCACTCCAAGCGCTTTGGAATGAATATATTCCTTAGATTTCCAAAACATAGAGTAGTACAAGCGCTTTGGAATGAATATATTCCTTAGATTTCCAAAACATAGAGTAGTAAAAAAAAAGGTGGAAAACTCTTCATGTTAGTGTTTCACTTTAATGCTTGTTATCCTCATGTTGACTTAAGCTTACTTAGGTCAAGGCATTTATTGTACAAGTTAAATATCTCCTGATATTTAACTTTGCGGAGATATTTAACTTTGCTACATATTTGGTAGATATTTTTCCTGATATTTCACCTTGCAGATATTTTGGGATATTTTGCTTTTCAGGATATTTCTCCTTTACAAGGAGACCCTTGACTATCTAATATTAATGAGGTTGAGTTCACACATTCTATCTTCACTGTGCTTGTTTAGAATCTTTGTCATCAATGGTTCCTTCATGGTATGAGCCATTCAGTATTTTAGCAAACCGTAAAGGTGAATTGATAGTTTGTTTTTTGACCAATTCATTTCCCCTGTTTCTTTCTGAAATTGACTAGCAGGCTGGGAATCATCCTCTGAGGCCGATTCTTTCATGCAATATAGATGCCAACATTTGGAGGGCGGAGGCCTCTGTTTTAGGGGGTGTAGCATTTTTCCCTGGCCAACTGTGTGTTCCATATAGGAGCTTCAAATCTGCAAGGAGTGGATTTATTGCTGCAAGGGAGGCATGAGAAACTCGCGCCCATTTGGGGCGATTCAAATCGACACTCAAGTCTAAGGCACAGATCCTCTGGCGTGTAGATTCCAGAGCTCCCGAAAGGTGTCGGTTCATGGTTTTTGGCGTCTCTTACCATGTGCACCCACTGAATTCTTGTTGCATATTCGACTTGCAAAGGTAATCAAATGTTGGAGGCGTCACTCTATTTGGAGGTGTGAGGCGTGCAACTCCCCAAGAAGGAACATCGACATTTTAAATCTCTTTTGGAGACCCCTGTCCGCTTTGATCTCACTGTCGTTCATTGTTGTGTTGGACCTGCGCATACATAGAGAAAAAGGATGCCATTTACTGGTGCAAATTTGCAACCTGCACTCATCAAGTGACTCCTAAGAGCCGTGATCACAGGCATGAGAAGAGGGGCGGGCATATTTGCTACACCATGCCTCTACATCTAGCGCCACAACCCCGAGACGACCTTGAGAAGAATCGGTAACGCCTCTTCTCCTTCATTCCCTTGACTCAATCAAAGAGTCAATCTGCCATAGCGCCGACTTCCAACTTTTAAATCAGTCAGTGGATATCGATGGAGTCATTCTCTAGCTCTCTCTACACACTCAGAGCCGATGCATCAAGTGAAAAATCATAAATATTTGCTTTGGCACTTCACTTGCTACAGGTTGCGTCCAAACAGAGGTTGACCTACACATTCACCCTGCTCAGGTTGACGTTTTTCACTCTAAGTGGCAGACGCTTGCTAATGGGAGGCCATAAGTAGTAGAGAAAGGTGTTTGGAGGGCGTTGGCTATCATCACTCTACTATTTGTTGGTAGTTGTGATCTGTGGGTGTGACGATGAAGGAGCCTCCAAGATCTATAGAGAATCTCGCCTAATTTGGGGCGATTCAAATCTTCCCTAAAATCTTTGACGTGCATCAAAATTGAGCAGAGAACAAGGACACATTGTTCCCTATTTTTATGCCTATTTAGCCATGAGGCCCTCAAAGGCCCTAGAGCTAATGTCATCGGTGGAGGAAGAAAACTCTCCAGACCCCCTTTACTTAGTCTAACTCACTTGGCATCCATACCATTGATCATTATCTCTCATAGGCATTTTTTTTTTTAGCATTAAAATTCATATTTTATGTTAAAACGGTGATTAATGTCTATATTAAGCATTTAATGGTGTGGTTATTTACCTAGCTCATTTAAAGCTTGTAAGGGAGGGGAGTTAGAATTTTTGATGTCATAGTTAAAAATTTGTAAAAGAGGAATACTCTTTTGCAATGAATGTGACATTTGTAAAACACACTAACTAATAAAGTGCCAAAAAGGGGGTCATCTAATCTGGGGAGGTTCTTAATCTATTGATTTTCTATTATCTTAGGGAATTAAGCTACTTCTAATCATGGGATATAAAACCCATTCTTTTGTAATCAACTTAAAACTAGGAAACTATAAATCTTGGTGTGAAGGAATCCTGAAACATCTCAGGTTCCATAATCTCATGCCATATCTATATGCACTTATCCTAGAACCAGGTAAACAATCTCAGAAAGATAAATGGGTCAATCAAAATGATCATATTGTTGGATTAATCATCTTACATATACCACATGACACTTTGATTGTCATTATGGATATTGTGAGTCCACCTGCTTTATGGATCAAACTTTGTGAGATGTATGGAGACTCAAATGTTTCTCCATTCCCACATAATTTTGCAATGATCACAAAAGATATCCCACATCATGAAGAATGTCATGTTGACATAGTGGAAGTCATCATTCCACCTCCTCTTGTTGCTTCATCATATTTTAGAGTCGTTTCTTCGAGAACTTCCAACACTTCTTTGCAACAAGATATTAGTCTTCCTAGCATTGCTGATTGGGACACAATACTACTTGACATTTCTTGTCTATTTGTAGAGTCTTGTATTGCTAACTTGGAAGCACACATTGAGGACATCAGTCTTCTATTTGATGACAGTTTTGATGAAGTTGCATCACCATTGGTCTCTTTGGATATTCATGCTCTACATCTATCTTCACATGGTTTTGGATTTTCATCATCTTCATCTACACCTAATTTGATTATGACATCCTTCAACATCGACATGGGAACATATGATCACACTTCAAAGACATCATGGGAACCTTCATCATCATTCTTGGATGAGCATCAACTCTATTCAAGATCATACATACATCTTCTCACATGGGAAGATATCCTACATCTTCAGTTGGTTTCATTTTTTCCCAAGGGAAGGAACATTGTGACACGTTCTTGGATCTACATCTACATCCTCTGTCAACTATCCAACTTTAATGTAGCAGGACATGTATTATGGGGGGGTCTCATAGACCTTCTATTATTTTCTCTCTTATGGAGGAAATCATATATTTTACTTAGTGAAAGAAGTACTACTTCTTCATGTGTATAATTTTCATGCATCTTTTCTCTCTTTTCAGGGCTAGTTTTTTCCCACAAGGTTTTCTACTTTTCTCCATTTCATGAGAAATTACTTTGTACATGGGTACCTCACCAAGCTCGTAGCCGGGACCCATTTTATCCATGCCCACCTAAGTTATCCTTAAGGGGAGGTGTCAATGTTTAACTTTAATGCTTGTTATCCTCATGTTGACTTAAGCTTAGTTAGGTCAAGGCATTTATTGTACAAGTTAAATATCTCCTAATATTTAACTTTGCTAGATATTTTTCCTGATATTTCACCTTGCTGATATTTTGGGATATTTTTCTCTTTAGGATATTTCTCCTTTATAAGGAGACCCTTGACTATCTAATATTAATGAGGTTGAGTTCACATATTCTATCTTCATTGTGCTTGTTTAGAATCTCTGTCATCAATGGTTCCTTCACTTCAATATAAATGCAACCAAATCGAATGAAGGAAAATTTAGAGAAAATATATATGCTCAATCATTTGGTGAAAGTGTTGGAAATGAAGCCCAACTATCACTTCCCTTTCGTCTTCCTCTTTCCATGGTTGTTCACTTGCCTAAAGAGTTGATACAATTCCCTTTGTATTCTCATTTTGGTGTAGATGAAGACTGATGTATTTGGGTTGATTAATAAAATAGTGTGACTTGCTTTCCTTGGTAGATGTAACCATTTTGATGGTGAACCATGTTAAAACTGGTATCTTATTGTTTTGTATCTCTATTAATATTTTTGAGTCTAATTTTATGCTTATATATTTTTCAATAGGCTTTTATTTACTCAACAATTGGTATTAGAGCCATGGTGCTCAATCATTTGACATGAGAGGTTTTAGTTTGAGTGGGAGCAATACCATCTAATGAAAGAAGTTGTAGGAAATCACAAGGTTTGTCAAAATCTAGTGGGAGAGATGTTATTTTTTGGTATTGTGGCAAGCAAGGCCACATCAAGAAGAATTGTTGGTTTTTGAAGAAGGCTAAAAATCAGCCAAAAGAAGAAGCAAATCTGACATGCAAAGAATATGTTGATGCAACAATTGGTGTTCCTATTTAAGCCTCATAAGAAACAACACAAAATGTTTGGGTTCTTGGTTCGGGTGCATCATTTTATGCCACTCTGTGTAAGGAGTACTATAAAAATTTACAAAGTGGTGACTTTGGTAAGGTTCTTCTTGGAAATAATGAATGTTGTGGTGTTATTAGCAAAGTAGATGTTTTGTTAAAATTAAAAAATGGAAATAGTTGGTTGTTGCAAGATGTTAGATATGTCCCTCAGCTCAAACAAAAGTCGATTTCAACTAGACAATTGTTTTCACAAGGATGTAAAGTCAATTTTGAATTGAATAGATGGAAAGTCACAAAAGGGGCCTTGGTAATTGGCCGGGGCAGCAAAGTAGGGACCCTATATGTCATAGAGAGTCTTGCCTCATGTGAAATGGATAGGTTAGATGATGTAGTTGATTTTTTCATTAACGAGTTTCTTAAACTATTGAAATTTGATCAAATATTTGTGTAAGAAAGTGCAAGAGCCTCTGCAGAAAATACATAAATTAAAAAGAAAGTGGTTTGGGATGATGATTTTGAAAGGGAAAATGGTAATACCATTTCAAAGAGTAGAGCAGTTGAATCTAAAGTTATTGTAGCAACTATCATTGAAATATATTCTAAGGTTGGTGAATAGGAGGTTAAAATTGAAGAGAATGTAGTTACAATCACTAAGAAGATCGAAGTTGTTGCTGATTTAGCTCCATTGGCGGAAACATCTACATTTAATGTTGAAGAAACCTCTCTCGAGGTTATTATTACCAAAGAAGCTATGGAGGTTAATATTACGAAAGAAGCTATGGAGATTATTATTACATGCAAGCCTTATGAAAATGTTAAATCTTGTGAAGAAAGTTTTGATAGCCTACAAAGATCTAGAAGGAACTTAAGTGCAAGTCTTGTGGAAGTATGAAGACACTTTGTAACGTGCATAAGAAGATGGGACAAGAACAGGATCCACAACAAGCACAAGAGAGTGAGGGATATTTATTCTTGGAAGCAACATCATCAACACAAAAAGATGAAGAGTCTTAGAGGCAGACACTCGCCATGTTGGAAAATGATGCATGAGCCTCACCATTTAATTAAAGATTTCGTGCAACAGTTTTTAGTAAACAATTAATAAATGTTTGTATTTGCATGTTATTGCATGTTGACTATAACAGTCATGTGCATGCATGAACTATATTTAGAATTGATATGTGAAACCTCTACAAAGAGAGGCCATATGTAATGAATTTATTTATCAGAGGAATAAGGACTTTGCTATGTGTTTGTGTGTAAAATTATTTTGCTTCCTCTGTATTTTTCGTTTTAGTATTTGTTTCTGGGCTTTAAAATTTACAATTGGTATCAAAGCCAGTTTGGATCGGAGGGTTAAAGAAGTGTCAAATATCATTGTAAAAATTTAGTACAGACAATAAAGATTGGAGAAGTTGCTGCCATAAGTGATCAAAGTCGAGATCGCAAAAATTTAAAGATCATCGTTGTTTGAGTTGGAGATTGCTATTTGAAGATCTGGGTGTAGAAACAAAGGAGGAGGTCATGGCTAGGGGAAAAGAGAGTCAAAGAGGGAGCAGCTAAGAAGGTTAATCTGCAGCTGGTAAGATTATTGAATGTTTTTGCCAATACAAAATTTGCAAGATTTATGTCTACTGCCAAGTAAAAGACCCAAGTTTGTCACAACAGCTGTTAGAAAGGAGGATGCATAAATAAAAGGTTGCAGGTATATATTTGACTTGTTGTATAGAGTCAATGCATGAAGCACAGATCTAAAAGTTTGGCAAGGAGTGATCAGATAAGAATTGTTGCCTATTCAAAAGGAGGAGATAGTTGTTCGCAAAGGTTGACAGAAGATCACAATCAAGTACATAAGTAAGGTAAAAAATATTGTTGTATTAATTGGTGTTCATCTTTTTTAAAAGGAAATTTGTAGAAGACAAGTGTTTGCTGTTAAATCATAGCCAAAGGAGATAGAAAGTGTTTGAGTCACAGGGGTGCAGTTTTATTCATTTTTCAAGAAGGTGAGTTTAAATTTTTTGTTTCAATGGGAAAGACTGGTAATAAAGTGAAGAAAAAAACTTCAAATTTAAAAAGTGAGAAAGATAGTTTGATAGAAGAATTAGTGAAGCTCAAAAACTGTAATTCATAATTGATAGATAAGACTTAAAGGAGTTTTCAAAAGAAAGGTGTGATTATTTGTGTGCGAATGAAAATCTAGAAAAAGAACTAAAAAAAGTGAAAAGGAAAAATGAAGAACTAGAAAAGAAAAGTGAAGAGCTAGAAGGCAAATTGAAGCTGCTTGATGAGGTCAAGAAAAAAAATGAAGATTTGGAAGGAAAGCTAAAGTTGAGGAGAAAGAAATTGAGTGTTTGAGGTCAAAGCCATTGTTGTGTGATGTTGCATGTGATATGAATGATTTTTGTTTTTCATTTGATATGGGTAATGTAGCTAAAGTTTCTTCAGGTAAAGAATGTGAAGTTGAAGATGAAGATGTCTCTCAAACTAATGTTTTTGCAGCATGTGAAGCTGATAACAAAGGTTGGTTTGAAAAGAGAAAAGGTTTCAGAAAACATGGGAAAAAAATGAGAGAGCCCATTCAGCCAGTTGTGAGACCAAATAATGAAGGCCTAGGACATGGTGAGAGAGATAGAAATAATGTAATAAGTGTTACAAGTTCATGCAAATTAGGTAAAAGTATGAAGTTTATGGAATGTTCTCATTGTCACAGGGGAGGACATAAAAAAGAGAAATGTTGGGATCTTCATCCTTGTACAATTTATGGGTTGAAGAATCATTCAGAAAAATCATGTTGGAATATAGAGTGGAGTGGACAATATGAGAAAGATTGTATGAAAATTGATTATGGATGGATTGATGGATCCAGTTGGAGAGAAGTTACAAGTATGTTTAAAAGGTTTTATAAATCTAAATGTTGGCGTGTTAAAAGCAATAAGGTGTCATATGATTTGAGAGATAGTGAGTGTTCTCTATATTAGAGAAAGGAATGGAAAACCTTGTGATCTAAAAGAGTCTATCTGCACATTGAGTTGCTCATGTCAGTTTACAAAATTTCAACACCGTATTGTGAGTCTCAGCATCAAAGGGGAGTATGTTGGAAAATGATGCATGAGCCTCACCATTTAATTGAAGATTCCGTACAATAGTTTTTAGTAAACAATTAATAAATGTTTGTATTTGCATGTTATTGCATGTTGACTGTAACAGTCATGTGCATGCATGAACTATATTTAGAATTGATATGTGAAACCTCTATAAAGAGAGGCCATATGTAATGAATTTATTTATCAGAGGAATAAGAAGCTCATGTGTTTGTGTGTAAAATATTTGTGCTTCCTCTATTTTTTGTATTTGTGTTTTGTTATTGTGTTTGTCCAGGCTTTGAAAATTTACAATGAGGCCAAATAATGAAGGCCTAGGACATGGTGAGAGAGATAGAAATGATGTAATAAGTGTTACAAGTTCATGCAAATCAGCTAAAAGTATGGAGTTTATGGAATGTTCTCATTGTCACAAGGGAGGACATAAAAAAGAGAAATGTCGGGATCTTCATCCTTGTACAATTTGTAGGTTGAAGAATCATTCAGAAAAATCATGTTGAAATAAAGAGTGGAGTGGACAATCTGAGAAAGATTGTATGAAAATTGATTATGGATGGATTGATGGATCCAGTTGGAGAAAAATTACAGGTATGTTTAAAAAGTTTTATAAATCTAAATGTTGGCGTGTTAAAAGAAATAAGGTGTCATATGATTTGAGAGATAGTGAGTGTTCTCTATATTAGAGAAAGGAATAGAAAACCTTGTGATCTAAAAGAGTCTATCTGCACACTGAGTTGCTCATGTCAGTTTACAAATTTCAGCACCGTATTGTGAGTCTCAGCATCAAAGGAGAGTATGTTGGAAAATGATGCATGGCCCTCACCATTTAATTGAAGATTTCGTGCAACAGCTTTTAGTACACAATTAATAAATGTTTGTATTTGCATGTTATTGCATGTTGACTATAATAGTATGTGCATGCATGAACTATATTTAGAATTGATATGTGAAACCTCTATAAAGAGAGGCCATATGTAATGAATTCAATTATCAGAGGATTAAGGACTCTGCTGTGTGTTTGTGTTTAAAATTATTTTGCTTCCTCTGTATTTTGTGTTTTAGTATTTGTTTCTGGGCCTTAAAATTTACACGCCCATGGGTCCTAGCTTCTTATAGTCGGTAATCGGGCTGAATTTGGGAAAGTGCACTTATTTTGAGGTCGCATCACCCTTGTCGTCGATTAGTCTAGCGATGAAGAAACAACGAAGTGGGGTACAAGAAGGAAAAACCCAATAGGTTTCCCGATGCCAAGTGAAAGGGTGTAAGCTAGAGCTGAGCAGTGCCAAGGATTATCATCGCCGCCACTAAAAAAAAGTTGTACGAGACAAGTTCATAATATGGAGAGTAATCTGCTATTAGTTTCGCCAAATAAAAGTTATAGAAGCATTGGAACTCCAGTCTGTAATAGTTCCAATTAATCAGTGGATAATATTGCATGCACAAAAGAAACAGAGTTGGCACTAGGTCACGAAGGTGCTTTAGAATCTAGTAATCCTTCAAAAATACTGCTTGGTATTAAAGTGACATCTGAAGTAGGGGAGTGCCCTCATCATAAATTTGTATCTTCACTGAAATTTGAGCAGGCCCAAGAGAAAACAAGAGAAATTTTAGGGGCAAAAGGAGATGTTACGATGTTTGGCTCTTGCTTTACAACAGATGCCACCAGGACAACAATTATTAAGTTTCGAGGATGAAAGTGAACCATATTGTCACATGGTAATGGAGACAATTGAAAAGGTAGTTGCCAACTTGAAGGCTATAGTAAATGTTCTTGGTATGACCAAGATGACTCCTATTAAATATTATGCTTTTTGTGGTAGGATTCAGGATGTGCAGGACGATTCAAAATCTGGTCACCGTGACAAACCAGATGCAATTATGGAAACTTTAATTGACATCACGCCATGGTTTCCTATTCCTAACACTACAGCTGGACCTCTTGGTCCTAATTGCAACAAAGAAGGATTAATTGTTAGTGAGAGATAGAGGATTAAAGGTGAACAGGGTGTCAGTTTGGTTGAGCTGGTTGGAATTCTCATTGAGATTGCTCGGCCAATGGACTAGTTACTTGGTACTATAGTTAAGTAACAATGAGTTTCAAGGAATGTGGGGACAGCAGTGGGGTTTGGACTTCAAGTGGGAGATTGTTGGAAATGAAGCCCAATCGTCACTGCCATTTTGTCTTCCTCTTCTCATGTCTTTTCACTTTTCTGAAGAGTTGATACAATTCCCTTCTTATTATCTTTTTGGTGTAGATGAAGACTGATGTATTTGGGATGATTAATAAAATAGTATGACCTATTTTCCTTGGTGGATGTAGCCATTTTGATGGTGAACCACGTTAAAACTGGTGTCATGTTATTGTCTTATTATTTTGTATCTCTACTCATATTTCTGAGTCTAATTTTCTGCTTATATCTTTTTCAATCTGCTTTTATTTACTCAACAGAAAGTTTGTTATAATTCATTAAATTAAAAACATGGACAAGCATATTGTATTAAAAAACATTGAGAACAAACTTTTACAAACATATATTCAGAGGACTGACAGGATGCAGCTCAATCTTAAAATGGGCTGTTTGCCATTACATATAAATCAGCAGTGTGTCTCATCAACACCCTGATATGTTTTCTTATTACAAACTCCACACGAAATTCTAGCATAAGGTATGATTGGAATGTGAGAGAACTTCAGATCTTTATTCCAACACTATGGCCATTGCAATGCTCTTTCTTATCCCTCAACTTCTTGTCCCTGGAGAGTCGTTCCGCCATTCTGCCATGTTGAAATAATACAGTAAGAGATCTTATGGTGAGAATAAATGCTACAAAACTAGACTATGGAAACACAAGGAAAGGTTAGAGTAGTAGGAGATACTTAATCAATGCCATCCTGTTTGTGTAGTCATGTTTCACTATCTCAGGACGCCCAGTCTCTAAATCCAAATGTCTAACAGGTTTATCCAACAACTCCTGGCCTTTCTTCACAAGATTCCGCAGATTTTCATCTGTACTGAGGTCCATTTGTGCTTCGGCTCCTTTTAATTGCAATTCCTACAGTATGAACGACCATATATTAACCATGCAGAAAATAAAGGAGAAATAGGATCTGTAAAATTATAAATCCACACTTTCTTATTAAAAAAATTATTGGAAACCATAAGAAAAACCTGGATTCTAAGATAATTTTCTTTGCAATGATGAAGCGTCAAAGCTGTATGAATGTTGACCATGTCTGAACTTGCATTCATGATAGATTCTATCAGAGGTGTCCTTCCATCGTTAGTAATCCACTTCAAACTCCCCCATTTGGCAGCCTTTTTCGCGTCCCATGCAATACCCTCTTCTAGTCCCGTTCCCAGAGAAAGCACAATAAAGTGGTCAATGTGTGCCTGTAAATAGATAAAACTCTGGTTACATGTTCGTGCTTAATACTTCACATCATTGAACATTCATTTTCTATGACCTGTACAGATGAGATGTTTATTCCAAATAGACAAGAATAAATTACCTTTTTATCTTCGATTGTTGTATCCCGATGAACTGCTCGAGAGACCAAATTCATTGCTATCAAGGTCTGCATTATTAGGAAATTGTTATCAGACCCTTAAAATATATCCATGTCAAATGTAAATTTAATCAGAACCCCTACTCATAATACAGGCATTACAGGATTATTAGCCGCTACTCCTCCGTCCACCAAATTAAAAACTCTACTTTTTCCGTCACTGGACTTTGTAGTAAACTGGTGAGATGGAAAATAGGTAGGAGCAGCAGTTGTGGAGAGGCATACGTCCATTAGATGTGGATTCTTCAGCTCATCTACTTTCGCCTGCATACGCATATAGTAAGATATGAAGAATCCTCGTCTATTGTTCATCTTCATAATTCATGTATTGAAGATCATCAAATATAATAAATACCTCATGACTTGCGAAAATTGTCGGAAACTGCGTCTTGATATCGAAGGTGGGTATAACCAGGTTAGTTATCGTGTCACACAGACGTGTTTCGTGAAATTTCTCTAGTTGTAAGATAGCGACCAGATGTTTGCCATTGAATTTGGGACTAAAAATGCCGTGAAAAAAGTTCCATTTTGCTACAAGTCCAACAAGAAGACAATTTTTGCATAAATACAAGTATTGCGATCACTTCCTATGAAATATAAGCTTAATACAGTACTTAGAATAGCATAATACTATTAGCACTACTAACCTTGCCTGAGGAAAAATGGAACTCGCATTCTTCAAGTAAAATTCTTCAATTCTCTGGGTACTGTAAGGGCGATTGTTACGGTGATCATTTGGGTCTGCAGTGGCTAACATTGTGGTGATAAGACCTCCAGTGCTCGTACCTGCCATTATATTGAAATAATCTGCTAGTCTTGCATCTTCCCCATCCAGTTTCTGAAAAAAACGAAGCAGAAAGCTACATTTCAGTGATATATTTGTGCGAATAAAACTATGTTTCATTCGACTAATTTGTCAAAGAATTTATACTAATCTGTCGAAGAAGAAAATACCTGCAATTGTTGCTCTAAGAATTTGAGCAATTGCACAGGAATAAGGCCCCGAACACCTCCTCCATCGACACTCAGGATTCTAGTACCGACGTCCCACGAGACATCGATTGGACTAAGTTGCTCAGCAGCCATTGGAAGAATTAGAAGAATGTATGGAGAAACAGCCTTTAATAGGTGCTTCAACTTATTAGGAAGTAGTGCAGAATAACTAAGCGTAAGGCTTATTTATATAGATGAAGCTCATGAACGGATGTTATCTAGAAAAGTTATATACACACATGTTAAATAATGCTTATCCGTGATTTAATAAGATGGTTAGTGAGGAGAGGGGAAAACGCCGTAAACAGAGCTATCAAACCACGTGTCCGCCTCGTCACCTCCGATATTTACGAAGATGCACAAATATTTTTTATTACGTTAATGTTTCATGTGCCATTATACTATTCCTAAGGGTTTTCGTGGACTAGCCGGCAACGTAGTAAATGTTTTGCCAAATAAACCTCTATTGATTTTTTATTGGAAACACTCGCACATATTTAGTAATTAAAAGGTACAAATATAAAGTAATTGTTTGCGTAATTGGTTAAGGTGTGTTAATCAAATTTTAGATTTAGTAAATGTAGAGAGGGGGTTTATATTTAACATAAATATGTAAGTTAATTTAAAAAGAAATAAAAATATATGTGGGATTTTGTTTTATGATTAAAAAATGATTGTGAAATGAAGAAGATTCTATAATTAAATTATGCATGTTAAAAAAAGATGCCTTCAATCAATTATGTGACATAAAACTTGTATGATTTTTTTCCAAACTCAACTAGCAAGATGACACCCTAAAGTGTTAATGAACATTTTGTTTTCTACTTTAAAAGAACCATAGAATGTGCATATGATGTTGATTTTATCAACATACAAGAATATGATATATAAATTAGTTGGATCAACTAGAATATGTCAAAATTTTAATTCCTTCAAATATTTTTTAACATATAATGGTCCATAGTAATTTTTTGTGGTAGATGTTGCTTATCTCTAGCCTATGATTATAGTCATGTGATACACATCGCAACCACATGCTCTACCAATTGCTTAGAATTTCTCTAAACTCAAATCTTTCTTGCCAAGATAATATGTTAGCTACAATTAGGGTCAATATATGCAAATCCCTAGTATGTTTGTTTATGGCTAGAGTGCCTTAAATTTTGTCTCTTTTAGTGTTGGCCTAGTTAGGTGCTTCAAAGATTGGTATTCTTTCTAATCTCTATATCATCACTCCACACTAAAACTTCTAATTCTCTAGCTTAGCCATTTTAACTATGCCACCTATAGATGCTTATACATAGTAGGGCATTCCAAAGAACCCTCTATGATGAATATTTGCAAAGATTCAACACTTATTTCTCATATACTATCATTGCTTCCTCTTTGAGAAAATAAGTTTATGGTTGAATCCTCTATCCACTTATCCTCCATCAATATGCCAACCTATCTTTAAAAGATCTCCCCATCATTGAAAGAAATTAGTGGACTCATCAAATGAGGATAATATATAGCATTGGACTCAATAGTTCTGATGAAGACTTTATCGTCATGTTCTAGATTATCATCATCAATGTCAATTTCATGTGCCTCATGTGAATTATTTTTATCAATTTAGAATCCTATTGTTTAGGAGTAAAACTGGAGAGTTTCCATTTGCATTAGCCCCTTCAACATTGACTATGAGAGGAGCACACACTTATACCAGGAAGGGGGTGGGGCAGAGAATCAATATAAGACTATCATTAACTTTCTCAAATTATTAACCAATATAAATTCAAATACTCTCCATCCACAAATAAGAAAACTAATTCAAATACATTGCATCAACAAATAAGAACACAAGAATAACACAAGATTTACATGGAAACCATTTTAGGAGAAAACTATAGAATAAATACTACTTGGATCTACTATCTATATCCAACCACCAAAATAAATAATCTTTTACAACAATTTGGAACCAACCCACTGGAGACACCAATCCCTATCACTGAGTGTGCCAACTCTATAAAAAACACCAATCTCTTTTAATATGAGGCACCAACCTCTCTAGTATGAGACACTATACTCTAACTTAGCAAACAAAAATTCTTCTTGATAATTTTCCTTCAAAAATATTCCTTTGAATAATATTGTGTAATATTCTCTTCACACAAATATCATAGTGTATATATGATATATCTCTTTATTTTACACCCTCATCCTTCTCCATATAGAAAAAAATCTTTGTACATATTAACCAAGATAGGAAACCTTTTGGAGGAATAAATTGCTTCACAGAAATGAGATTACTCTTTATAATTTTATACCCTTTCAATGCAATTTTTATTAGAAAACTTGGGCTCTTCATAAGGGGTTAGCCCTTATAAAAAATAGAAATTTATTTAAAATTAATTTCAAAATGGGGTATCATAATAAGGGGTTCAACCCATAAAATTAATTAAATAGAATTTAACTTAATTATTTTTAATTTTCAATGAGGGTGTCAGAATGGGAGAATCAGCCAACATTAATGAATGAAATTTAGTGGCTTTGGACCATTGTAATTTCATCTTATTTGATAGAAAAATTTCATCATGAAATGCATGATATCTTTCTTGACATCAATGACAATAAACATGCAAACCATCCCTCGTAAACCTTTGACGCCAATGAAAATAATTCTAAAAATCTTCCCCTTTGTCATTGATACAATCCCTTCATAGAAATTATCTATTAATGTAGTAATAAAATGATTAGGTGGAAAATATGGTTCACCAAAATGAATCGACAAGATAATGAACCACTTAATTTTTCCACACTAAAATATTGGGTGGAAAATAGGGCTCGCCAAAATGAATCAACAAGATGATGAACAACTAATTTTTCCACATAAAATCACTACAATTTATGCAATTATGAGAGACAAAAGATGCAAATAACAATTAGAAATGATACCTAAATATTATGGAAACTATGAGGGGAGTTTTTAGAGCTCAAGGATGTGTGTACCTTGCTACAAGAAGCCTATTTTTAGGGCACAAAGGACGCATTCACCTTGAGTGGTGAATGGCTCCCTATTAGGGTTCCTAAAACTGAGATCTGGTTTATTTCTATTCATGTCTACACTCTCATATTCTCAGTTGTTAGCTCATGAAAACATGTACTTAATTTTGTACCTTTAGTTCTTCATTCTTGCACTTTGAAGTTCAACTTTGCAACTTGAGAACTTTGACACTTTTTCTCTAAAATTTCTCTCTGATTGATCTTCAACCTATAAATCTACAAACACACATTCAAGGGAAGAAAAACTTGTTGATTGTTAGTTAATAGGGGTTTTCCTAATTCAAACCATGTTTAGGTGATTAAACCAAATGATGAGATAAGGAAATTGAAGCATGAAGCATGAAATATGTAATTGATGATACATTGGATGTTGCCTTGAATGAAAATCTGCAATCTAACATGTAGTGGCCATGAAGAATATAGATCTTGATCATTGAATATGATGTGAAAAAAATGCACGCAAGTAGATCCTCAATGTTACATTCACTTTCTTAGCTCAACAACGTGTATGAATGCATTAAACCCTTCACATGATGATATGATCTTGAATTGTTGCTATAAACCTTGATAATCTACCTTGAAATGCCTTTGAAAGTTCTCTTGAATTGCTCTATAATGCTCTTGTAAGGTATTATGATGTCTCATAAAATTTCTAGGAGAAACAATGTGAATTAACCCCTTATTTATACTAAATTAGGAGATTAACTCCTAAATTCAAACAATTCAAGCTGACACTAGATCTAGGGATAAACATTATGAAAATCCTGAGACAATGAAATTCAAAAAGGGGGTCCTTATTAAGGAAGGACCCATTCACCACCTAGGGTGAATGGGTCCTGGCTCAGTTTTCTAGGACCTAACCTTAGGGGATGGAAAGATCACTAAAAACCCATTTAGAATCATCTGATAAAGGGGGGTCCTATAGAGGAAGACCCATTTTCCACCTAGGGACAATGGGTCCTAACACCAATTTCTAGGAACTTGATTTTTCCCAATTAATTGTTATGTAATTTGAATTGTGGGTTTTAGGAAAAATCCTTAAGAGGTGTCATAAATAAGGCTTAAATTTGAATTGAAGGGATCAATTAACTCCAATTAACCACAATTAACTAAGGATAACCTAGATAAATGTGAAAGTGTGTTACAACACTTTACAACACCTAAATAGGGTACACATTAGGTACACTTCATTAAAGGGGCAAATTAGGCTTAATTAATTTGATAAACCTTATAAAAGTATGAAAGTGTGTTAAAAACTTTACAAAACTTTTGCAAAGGATAAATTAAAGTACATTTTAATTAAATAAAAACCATAGAATGATGTGAATCTATACAACACATTAAAACACTATTCCAAGACACCATTAATTCAAATTTATGTCAATTATCCAAATTAAGTGTGAAAATGGACTACCTTTTTTGGACACTAGAAAACATAATACTCCCCCTATCTATATTGCTACCCCTTTGATATCATTGGAAAGGAATTTTCAAAGATCTAAGGTAGTTGAGTAATGATCTCCCGCTGAATAATACATCTCATCAATAACTAGATGGAGTGGATATCACCCTAGACTTTTATCTAAGATACTCAAAAGTCTCTATTTGAAGAGGATTTCTAAATATTTTTGCAATTTGTTCCTATGTAGAAATGTACTCTAACTCCACCTGGTGATCTACCCCTTGTTCCCTTAAGAAATTTTACCTTATTGGAATGTTTTTGTTTCAAGAGTGCATCAAAATATTTTTTGATATATTGATTGCAGTTGTGTTATCATAGAATATGGATAGCGGATGATCATATTCTACCTTGATGTCTCTTAATGCATACTTCATCTAAAGAGTTCCTGAGTGCAACAAGAGTTTTCTTCTATATACTCTCCCTCTATTGTGGATAAGGAAACTAAAGGTTGTTTCTTACTCAACCATGATACAAGAGTATTTCCTAGAAATAATACACCTCTACTTGTACTCTTTATATGATCAATGCTAATAGTGCAACCTACATATGTTTCTAAGGTGAAATATTCACCTCTTGGATACCATAAAATAAAATCCAAAGTTTCCCTAAGATATTTCAAGATTCATTTAACTACCTGTGCATGTGTTTCTTTTGGTGTAGCTTGAAACCTTACCACCATACCTATTGTTTGCATAATGTCAAGTCTTGAAGCTATCACATATAAATAAAGTCCCAATCATTAACCTGTAAATATTTTTATTAGATTCTAGGTATTCATCATCCCTACTCAATTTGCATCCTAAGAGCTTGGGTTACAACTCATTGGTTTGCAATCCTTCATCTTTAATTTATTCAACATCTCCTAAATATAATTGATCTATGAAATAAATATTCCTTTATCTGATTAGCTATTTGCAACCCAAGGAAGAAAGAAAATTCACCAAGCATGGAAATTTCAAAATTTGTGTGCAAGTTCATGGAAAACCCTTGGAAATTTTTATCACACCTACCTCCAAAAATAATATCATCCACACAAAATACAACAATCAACTGATGATTTCCTTAAGTTTTAATGTATAGATTATTACTATAAATACCTCTTTTGAGGTTTAGTTTTTGTTAGATACTTATCTAATCTTGAGTACCAAGCCTTATGGGCTTGTTTCAATTTGTGAAGTGTTCTCTTTAACATACATACATAGTCCCATTTTTTTGATAATGTGAACCCTTTAGGTTGTTCAATATGTTGAAGTGATCAACCCAAGATCTTTAATCTGCAACACCAAATAACACCCACAAGAGATAGAGAGAAGAAACAATGGAAGATTCTATTCCACCAAACAAGAATTTCAATATGATACAATGATCAATATGCTACGCGATAGAATACAATGTAATGCAAACTATGCTAGAGATTCCTTTCTTATAAAGGATGAGAGATAGGGTTAGAAAAGATCATGACAAGTTTCTTAATCCTTTCACATGAGACAACTAACTCATAACTACCTAGGAAAGTATAAATTATAGATAAGAAAAATAATACTTATCTAGATAAGACAACTAATATCCTTAGTAAACTTAACATGTGAATGAAGTCCCCTAAGTCCCTAGTAATGGAATAAACTAAGTACAAGACTTATTCACACTGACACCCCTCCTTAAGTGCAACTTAGGGAGGAAAAAACTAATGCAAAAATGCTAAATATGGGTCTCGAAAGCAAGGCATTATGAGGTACCCATGTAAAAAAAAAAGCTTCTCACAAGCAAATAAAAGTAGAAAAACCTTGTCGGAGAAAACTCCTCTCTAGAAGAGAGAAAAAGATGCAAAGAAAACTAAAAACTAAAGAATGAAGGAGGACTCCTCAAGACCCCCCAAGGACAACTTCCTTCACCCCAAGAATCGATCACAACTAAAAATAATGAGGTGATGCCCAAGGTTTAGTGAAGATTTCTGCAACATGATGATCTATAGGAAAATAATCCAAGCTGAGAACACCATCCTAGATGAGCTTCTTGATGAAGTGCATGTAGATCTCAATATGATTAGTATGTTGATGGTCCACTGGGTTGCGAGAGATATGAATGGAACTCTAATTGTCACACCAAAGAGTAGTGGTTTGAGTGGAAGGGAATCTAAACTCATTCATCAACTGATGAAGCCATAAAACCTCTTGACTAGCCAAAACTACACCTCGATACTTAACCTCTGTCGATGATAATGCAATAGGATTTTTCTTCTTGCATGACCATGCAATCAGACCAAAACCAAAGAAAAATACATAACCAAAAGTATGCTTCTAATCATTTACATCACTAGCTAAATCTGAGTTATTGAAGCCCACAATCTAAGATGCACTTGATCTGTAATGAATGTCAAAATGAGTAGTGCTGTGAATGTATCTCAAGATGCATTTGGAGGAATTCCAATAACTCTCATGAGGCTCCTATGAGAATCAAGAAACAAGGCCAACCACAAAAGAAATATCAAGACAACTATGTGTCAAGTACAAAAGACTACCAACCAACTGTGTATAGAAGGTAGGATCAACTGTAGGAGTAGTGCAACTGGTAGAAAACACAACACCTGACTAGAATGGAGTAGGGGAAGGATTGAAATCATCCATGAAAAATATTTGAAGCAAATCAAGAGCATAATTTTGCTAGAAAATAAAGATCCCCTCAGAAGTCTAATGAACCTGAAGACCAAGTAATGCAAAAGACCAAGGTCAGTCATATCAAAGCACTCCAACAATGCTCGTTGTGTGCTCTTAATCATGGAAGTAGAACTCCCTGTGAAAATAAATTCATCCACATAGGCACAAGTATGAGTAGACCCTATGCATGTCTATGAGTATAAACTGTTCGATCAGAATGGCAGCGAGTGTAGCTAGGAGAAAGCAAGAAGTTATCCATCTTCTCATACCAAGCTCAAGGGGTCTATTTGAGACCATACAATGAACGTTGAAGCCTCCAAACAAGTGAAGAGTCCTACATAAAACCTAGTGGCTGCTCAATATAGATCTCCTCATGAATATCCCCATGCAAGAAAGCACTCTTCACATCTAGCTGATACACTGACCATTCCTATGATGCAGCTATAGCAAGGACAAGGAAAATAGAATCCATCTTGGTAATAGGAGCAAAGGTCGTTAAATAGTTAATTCCTTCAACCTGAGAGAACCTCTTTCGAACAAGATGAGCCCTGTACTTTTCAATGAAACAATTTTTTGTATACTCATTACGATACACCCACTTGCACTAAACCAAATTTCTTCCCTTAGGGGGAGGGCATGTGTAGGATCATGAAGGTCTAGAATGTGGCGATATGAAAAAAGTAGCATTTTGCATTCACCAAAAAATGTGAAAATCTTGAGTTGACTTCTTTTGGGTTGGGTGTTAGTACATTTGATGAGGGTGCAGCCCTAGGCTTAGGAAATAACCCACAAACAAGAGAATAATTTTATTATTCAGAAAATGGAGCTTCTTACATGCAGAGGATCTCAAATCCCCAAGTTCTACAACACATGCAAGTTACAAAAAGCTACAGAATCACCCTT